>JAHBCN010023340.1:0-12641 GCA_019359885.1 Listronotus oregonensis | reverse complement strand
TCCCAACAAAAAATATGTCCAATCATTATAGCAACAAAAAGATCTTTTTTTGTAATTAATTTTAAAAGAATCTACTCCCATGATTTTTTGGAATAACCTGTTTAAAACCCAAAATTTTTCTCAGGAATTTTTTTAAACACCGATTTCCCCAATATTTTTAAAAAAGGGTTTTTAAATTTAAAAAAGTACTGGAATTCGTTTACTCATAAAGCCGTTTGTAGAAAAAAAACCTACAAAAGGGTTTTTTAAAACCCGACCCGACCATTTTTCACCGGGGGAAAGCCGGAAAAACGTTTAAAAACAGATTTTTTAAATTCGATCTCCGTTAATTTTTCAAAAAAGGGTGGGTGATAGTAAATAAAAAACTTTGCGCCGAAAAAAAAAGTCCATTTTTTTTTTATTCAATCGAAAAAAAAGGGGGTTAAAGTCCCGGGAATATTAGCAAATGGTTTGTTTTTTAAAAGGGCTTTTAAAGTTGAGTTTAAAAGCTCAAATTGTATATCTCAATTTTCCGACTTTTTCTTTTAAGTTTGGGAAACAGTGTTATAAATTTTTAAACCCTAGGGGTCGAACGTTCGCGACCGAGACGTACTGGTCGACCGGGGCCCCAGCGGAAGGAAAAGCTGGGAAACGGGTGTGTATAAATTTTTCGCTCGACGCGCTGGGTTCACAAGCATTTTTAACAATTTTTCCCCGAACTTATAAAAAAATGTGAGATATTCAATTTGTAACTTTTAATCTCAACAAAAAGCCTTTTTAAAAATTTCCGGACCATTTATTTCCCCAATTTGGCCTTTAAGATAAAATTTTTTTTTATGAGTTGAATAAAAATATAAATTTGGGCAATTTTCATCTTTTGGAAACTTAAAGTTTTGTTATTTAATATCATTTAAAAATCAAATTTAAAATTAAAAAAAAAACGGAGATACGAATTTTAAAAAAAGGGCTTCCGGTTTTTTTGGTGAAAAAAGGGCGGGTCGGGTTTTTTTAAAAAAATTTTTTAGGTTTTTAATTCTTAGAAAAACTTTTATGAGTAAAGTGACATAGACAGTACTTTTTGTTATATTAAAAAAACAAAAAAAAAACCCTTTTTTTAAAAATTATTTTTAAAAAAAATTCCGAAGAAAAAATTGGTTGGATTTTTTATTTTTGTTCTACAGGTTATTTCGAAAATGGGCAAGATATCTGTTAACATTACAAAAAAAATCTATAATGATTGGACTAATTTTTGGCAGTGCGTTACACAAATAACTATTACCTTAAGATTTTTGTAACAACTGTCGTCAAGAGAGATGTAATTTTTAAAGATTATATTATTTACTGTTTTTTAAAATTCTATAGAAAATATGCTTTCCCAGACATAGACCCATGATTTGAAATATATACAGAGTGTACAAGTTAAAGGGAAAAAATACTTTTTGCCGCGAAAGAGACATTTAAGCTTTTTGGAAGCTTCTGTGTCCATTGATGTAATAAGTGTTTGACATTTATGAACATTTTCGAAAGAAACCTTTACAAGGGTAAATCATTCATTGTTCTGCAGAACTTGGCCGTACCTAGTAAGGAATGGAAATTGGCAGACTTTTTTCGCTATATAGAACATAAATGTATCTTAAGGTATTACCCTGCGCCTATATGAGAGTAGAGTACTCTCAAACTATCGCAATAAAAATAATTTGGGAAGAGAGAAGATCCTTAATGTGAGGAAAGATGATTGGTATCAGTACTGAGCCTTGGGTTAGTCTAGCATTGATTTGGTAAAAGTTGGAAAAGTGACCAAGTACAATTAGTTATATACCAAAATAAAATGGACCTCTGACCTTTATAGACCAGTCAAAAAAAAATGAAATGAAAAATGCACCACATACTGAATGCTTGCAACCATTTGGTGCTTATCAAGGTTGCCAATATACTTTTTTCTTTATTTTCTATTATTATTTTTTTTTGGTCTGTTTGTTATTCAGAAATAACAATTTAATTTTGTAATATAAGATAATTATTAAAATTATTTTTTCTATTTATTACTAGTCTTAAAACATTTAGTAGAGTTATCAATTCGTAAAATGATTGCACTGGGTAAATGATGTCCTTTTTAAATTACGATGTTGACAGAAGATGTGAATACACTTGGCTTGAGAGAGTTCTTTGATAAAAAAAAACAACTAAAAGCTTTTTATAATACTTTACGTAAGCGCGCTATTATAATTCCACACCATTTATAATTTAATATTACGCTATTTTGTAAAATATATATGAATTATTTATGTTATATTTTTAAAAATTCAATGTTGGCAACCATGACTACCACCATATGGCGCATAGCATTCGGCGGTCACTTCTTTTTCACATATTTAAAGGACTGTCTTATGCTGGTACGTTCGTGATCGTAGACCATTGAAACAAAAGATCCAAGAACAAAGTTTAGAACGTGGAAGGGGGCAAATTATGCCAAACCTGGCCAGAAACCTTAGATATGTCGAGAGCAACGATCCGGGTTTCGCCAAGGAACTCAAGGATCTTGTTTCAGTTTGGAAACAAAAGGAGATCTGCTATGGATTATTTGTACGGACTATTGGTTATCAGGGCTCAGTCACCTTGTTTATTTGCTTTTTTTTTGATGAAAAAATTCCATATTTTGCAGACGTTACCCTTTAACCTAGGGTGAAAATAATTTTGGTTATACAGGGTGTCAAAAAAAAGTGTGACGTCACGGGCATTTTTTAGATTAAATGTTTTTTTTTTTGTATATTTAGGTATTTTTCATATATCTTCCTCTAAATTTTGTCAACATCGCTTCAGTGATTTCAGAGAAAAAAAAAAAATATCAAAAAAATGTTTTAACCACTAATTTAAAAATGGATAAAAATACCAATAGTGTTGATTAATAGAATTAAATGAGGAACTTATTAAGTAACGTAATATCAGTTGCTTCGGGTCATTTTTTTGGGTTTAAATTTGAATTGTACAGGTTTTCCAAAATTTAGTGTCAAACTCTTCAAATTTTAAAGCCCTTTATTTTCTTATTTTAAATATAAGCCCCTGTATATTTTTAGGTCGTTAGATGCAGAATTAAAAAATAAACATTTTTTTAAATATACCCCCTTTGAAATTTCTAACACAATAAAAATTATTCGTTGAAAACTCATTTTGGCATCTATTTCAATAGTAATAGCATTGAATAAAAATGGTAGGTGGCTATAAAAAACAATTTATTAACATTAGAGTTTCCTAATAACGTTAATTACCTAGAAATTCGTTCAAGTTACATAAATGTTAGCGAAAAGGTATTACAAATTAAAAATTAGGTTTATTTAAGGTTTAAAGCTATTCCTTAAATTAATAATTTACTCGAATTTTTATAATACGTCAAAATAAGATTCTGTAAGTTAAATAAACTCCAATGTCAATAAATTGTTTTTCATAGCCACCTATCATTTTTATTCAATGGTATTACGAGTGGTATTACTATTAAAATAGATGCCATAATGAGTTTTCAAAGAATAACTTTTAAGGTTATATTTAGACTTTTTTTATAACTTTTGGGGTTATATTTAGAAAAATGTTTGTTTTTAAGCCCATCTAACGACCTAAAAATATGGGGGTATTTTAAATAAAAAAAAAAGTGCTTTAAAATTTTAAGAGTTTGACACTAAATTTTGGCCCCCCTTACGTTCAATTAACTTAACGAAACATGACCCAACAGACTGATATTACGTTACTTAATAAGTGCCTTGTTTAATTCTATTATTTAAGCACTTTTAAATTTTTTTTATTCATTTTTAAATTCATGGAAAAAATTTTTTTTAATATATATTTTTCTCTAAAATCCCAAACTATGTTGAAAAATTTTAGAGAAAGATAGGCCAAAGAGGTACCTAAATAAAAAAAAAAATAAAATATTCAATAAAAAAAATGCACCATCTGACATCACATTTTTTGGCCCCCCTGTATAACCAAAATTTTATTTTCCTGAAATGCACCGTAATTAAGGTAACGTCTGCAAAATATGAAAATTTTACATCAAAAAACATAAAAAAAGGGGGGAGGTGAGCTGCAGGACCCTGTATAACCAATAGTCCGTACAAATAATCCATAGCAGATCTCCTTTTTTTTTTAAAAAACAAAACAAGATCCTTGATTCCCCTTGGGCCCCGTCGTTGCTCTCAACATATCTAAGGTTTCGGGGTCTCAAATTTCCCTTCCAAGGTAACGTCTGCAAAATATGAAAATATTACTTTAAAAATGAGCTACTTAAGGGGGGAGGTAAGCGGGTCCCTGTATGGGGTTTTTTTCAGATATTTTAAAATTTAGAAGTTCCTAATTTTTCTTTCCCTTCCAACAACTGGCAGAAGGGATATAGATCTATAATTAAAATGGCTAATGCGATTAAAAAGGGGGGTTTTTAAAAAGCTTAAAAAGTAACGGGTTTTCCATTTTATATAAAACATTTCCGCTATCTACAGATCCTTGTAACAAAATAATTTAAAGCGAAAAACTCGCCTAACAAAAATCGCAAGGTTAGGGGATTTATATTAGTTTAATAAAAAAAAATGCACCTCATTTAATTTTTTATATTGTATTCAATTTATTTATTGTATTAAATTATTGTTTACAAAAAAACTATCATTAAGAAAGATATTAAGGCAGGTTGTAAATATGTCGTTTTTTTCAGTTGCGTTGATAAATTATATTATTAAACAACTTGTATTTTAGTTAAGTCAACATGATTGATAATACGAGGTCTGTCCAGTAAATACGCGAACTGCTAGAATATGGCGGCTGTGACGCGATCTCACCCCGATCACGAGCGCCCCTTTTAGCCTGAAGTCGACCATGATGGTCGTCTGTACGTCGAGTTGTGCGTACTGTGCCAGACCATTTTTATTGTTTTTTTTTTACAGTTCAGATTTTTCCTTGTGTCACTTTTGGTGCGATACTTTTTTTCAAAGGGTTTCCAGCCAAAATATGGCTGCCACCTGACATAAACCAAAAACAGATAATGCTTGGTCTACGAGTACCAGGTGCCAAATAAGAAATCCCCGGGCTGTATCTTAGAAAATGTTTTCCCCACAGCTTGGGGGGAGAAAATATTTTTAGTAAAAGTGATTAAGAGAAATTGGGGGAAATTTTTTCAAGTTTCAAATCCCCTGGGGGGGCGTAATCAATCGAATAAAAAAAGTATTTAACCTAAAAAAAAATACCTGATTTTTAAAGTCGGGGAAAAATTTGAACCTTTTTGTTTGTTTGCTGTATTTAAAAATAAAGTGTTGGTGGGTATAAGGTTTCCGTAAAAAAAACCCTGTATCTTCAAAACGGCTAAGCCAATTTTAACAAACTTAGGCTAGAAAAAGAGCTATTCTTGGGCTATAAATGTTATATTATTTAAAGTTTTGTTAGTCTCACATATCGCCGCTAGAGGTCTTTTTTTAAATTCCGACAGAAATGGTTAATTTTTCAAAAAAAAAAAAATGCATTGGTATGATTTTTTTTCATAAAAAATACTAAATGACGCTTAAACAAAAAATTGTATGTGCAAAATTTTTTATTTTTGGAACCTTTAATTTGATTATATAATTTTTTTAAATGAAACATTACGAATTATAATGAAAAATCAATTTTCAGGATTTTTTTAAGGATACCCCAAATTCTTTTTTTTTTTTTTTTTAAAACTCGTAAATTTTTCATTTAGACGAAAAGATTATTTAACCTAATTAAAGGTTCCGTAAAAAAAAATTAAGTCCTATAAAATTTTGTAGGTTTAATATTTTTGAGATATTGACGTATAAATTTTTTTTCCTAAATTTTAGGGTAAGAAACAAGATATCGAGATACGGTTTTGCGAGCTTGTTTAGGCATTATTTAGCTACTTTTTTTTGGGAAAAAAAAAATTTTCCCAAGTTTTTAAATTTTTTTAAAAAAAAAACCATTTCTGTAGGAATATCGAAAAAAGCCCTTAGCGGCGAAGGAAACCAAAAATTTCAAATATTATAACATTTATAGCAAAAAACCTTGTGAACCCAACTTTTTAAATCGGCTAGCCTTTTCAATTTTTTTCGGCAACCAAAACACCCCACCCTTTATTTTTTTAAAAAAGCAAAATTTTAAAAAAGAAGGTTAAAATTTCCTCGACTTTTTTTAAAAAAGGGGTCTTGTTAGGTTAATATAAAAAATTCCGAAAATCCTTTTTTAAATTCAAGATTGCAGTTACGCCCCCCCTCGGCCGTTGAAAACTTGAAAAATTTAGCTATTTCTCTTTACCACTTTTACTAGATATATATTTTCCCCCCAAGCGTGCGATAAACTTTTTTTAATACAGCCGGCGTCGTTTTTTTTGAACACCCTACCCAAAAGGGGGTTTATATAATTTGTAAAAAAAAAATTTTTTTTTTTTTTTAAACGTTTGAACTATTTTTTTCTGCCGACTAAGTGTTTAATGACCTATGTCCCCCTTTAATTTTTTTTCCCGTATTTTTAAATGGTATATTATCTATTAATAATATTTTTTTTTTTTTCAGACACCATAATTTCTTCAAGCAAGCACCTCCAGTCTATCCCGCAAAAAAAATTTTTAGTATTAGCATAGCAAGTATTAAAACCAAAACTAAAGGTATAATTTTTAGTTGCCACTAAAGTATTAAAATAACCAAAACTCAAAAATTTTTTATCTTAGATAACAATTTCAAAAGACTAACCTGAAAGTACAAAAAAACGTAAAATAATCAAAAAATTGGAAATGTTTGCCAGTCATCTAATGTACCATAGAGGCGTTCCACATCAAACAACAACCGGATCTTTGGAATTGATAGTCCAAGTATTGCTTCCAACCCCGCCATATTACAGATGAACTGATGTTCGAACTTGACGACATATCTATGTTTTGTCCCACTAAAAATAACGAAATACGCGAGCTGGCCCTCGATGTAGTCTCCAAAATGGTGGGAACTGGCTGGATCCGAACAACATCTGGAGGAGAAACAAGTGGGGTCAATGTCAGGTCGATATCGCTAACGTTGGGAAATTTTCCTCGTAACTTTGACAATTTCGGCAGCAGCGACAAGGAGACAGGGAACAGTAACAAAGAAACTTTGGGTCCAAATTTAGAAGAGCACCTTTCGAATTCACCCGGTAATTTTGGTAATCCCGAAAAATTACCGGGAAAAGACGGCAAGAAACCAGATTCGAAAGGGACCCAATGGAGTTCAAGATGGAAATCCGGTAACGTTCGATGGCAGCTCTGGTAATTTCGACGGTAATTCAAAGAAAAAGCGTCCCAGATGTAACACTGGGGATAAAACGGCGTCGAAGAGTTTTGGGAATTATTTCGGTAGTGAGGGGTAACTTCCGTAACAAGGGAGGTGCCTACAGAGTACTTCGACTTGGTGGCTCTACACTTGCCAATCATTCTAATTATGTTTCGCCTGTCCGTTTGGGAAAATGAGAGAAAAGTGCAGAAAAATTTTTTTGGAAGTTGTGCAAGTAAGTTTTTTTACTTTATTTAAATATGACGTTTAAAATGATCGTATCGAGTAGACAACAATTTTTTATTAACACCTTTGATGCAGACTGAAAGTTTTGCTTCACCTGGTATCGTCCTTGCTTTTTTTTTACACAAAGCCAGATTTGATGCACGAGTAAGTTTCGCGCAATGTAATTCGCCTATAGATTTATTTCAGCAAAAGATGACAACTTAGCTAGGATTACATTTGAGATATGAAAATAAATTTTTCTAATAACAAAACAGCAAAACAATTAATGTTCTAGAGTAAATACTTATGTTAAACCAAGCAAGTATTGCTGAAAAACCGCGCGACGTATATCAAAACAAGGTGTGTTTTTGTTATTCAGAAATAGTGTACACTATTTTATATTTTTTTTACGTAATCGCCCCTATCGGAACTTTATTTTAGGACTAGGTGTGTACAAAAAGTGTAAAATAATGTTAAATATTTCTGAATAACAAACAGACCTACATCGACTGCATCAGATAAATTCATATTTGTCTAATTTAACTGTTTTTATCATGACTTTGCAACGCCGCTGTTGGCTGTTGGGACTCGAGCCACATTTATGAAAAAAGCACGCATGCCAAAATCCGGGTAGGCAGATTTCAATTTGTCTACTGAGGAGAGTTCTTGCACTATATGTATGCTTTGTTTATTTATTTTTTTTTTTTTTAATATGTTTTCGACCAAATTTTTAATTCAATTTATTTTAATAATAAAAATGTATTTATTTGGATAAAAAATATCTACCTTGTCTAGTTCTAAGCTTCGCCATTGATAATTCGGAGTTTCATGCAATTTCAAACTGGTGAAATTAGAGGAAAAAGGGACCGCCATTTATAATGACTGATTATGAAGATCTTACCTTTACAAGGTTTATCAACATTTTTTGACTTCAGCAGGGCGTAAGGTGCAGATGTCCGACCATGTATATCTTTTTCCTGCTCGTCACCGAACGCTAACAATGCTTAGAAATGCCTAAAATAGCTATTTAACGAATAAGGGTATTAATAAGGGCGATTAATGATCAAGGTCATTTAAGAGTTAGGATCAATTATCGTCAGTTAATCCCCGAGTTGGTTATATATATATATATATATATATATATATATATATATATATATATATATATATATATATATATATATATATATATATATATATATATATATATATATATATATATATATATATATATATATATATATATATATATATATATATATATATATATATATATATATATATCAATACAAAAATGGTTTAAAAATTTTATATTATTAAAATTTTTGGCGTTTTTTCACTGAATTTCTACTTATAAATGTAAATGGTATTGAAGTAAAGTTAAAAGATACTCCCTAATAGTAAGTTCTAATCCATAAATGACAACACTTCTGTCAGAAAAGTTTCTTTACGAAAGAGTAAGTTTTTTTGTGCTTATTTTATTATTTATTACAAAGAAAGTAATTGACAAAGTGCAGAACGATTTTACTTCATTATTGAGTATAGTGCCGGATTTATATTTTTTATGAGTGTAGGCAGGCCATTTTATTTTCGTCGTCCCATGTACCTTTCTAATATAATAATTTTCCATATATAGTAAGAAAAGAACTAAAGTTTATTAAAATAATGAATTACTCATTATGAAAGGGCATTAAAGAAACAAGAATTACAATTTTACGGGAATTTTTAATAGCAAAATTATCTATAATATCATCATAGTTTATGATGTTCATTATCTCTGCTTCTATGTAGAGAAGAGACAACTGGTAAACTTGTTTGACTTTGTTCCTCCGAAATTAAATGAGCTTCCTCTAAAATCTGCCGCCCCTAGGCCGCGGCCTAAATGGCCTATTGACAAATCCAGGACTGATTGAGTATTTAAAAAGCATTACATAACTTTTGTATTTATAGAATATAACTGTTTATTAACAAAATGGATATATATCAAACATTTGATATATATCGGATATATATCATAAATATCCCATATTTTGATATTTATAATAAATATCGGATATTTTCGAACCCTGGTTGTAAGCAACCAGTCTGACTAAATTGATATGGATATTTATAGTTGCCTACGCTAAAATCGTGTATTAATGGAAAATCATGTATTAATGAGGACTATTAATGGACGATTTTGTATTATAAGTATTGCTGAAAAAGATCTTAAAGATCAGTATTCGTAAATAAAGTTTCCTTTTTCTTCTTATATTCTCAATTGAATCGCAGGAGTTTTGAATACGAAAGTACATTCAATATTTTTTTTAGGGAAGAGGATTACCAATACCATATCCAGGAGTGTTTGGTCCTAGCGGTTTCATCCCTAGATCTGAGGTAAGTTTATCTATGTTTTCCCCACATTTCGTTAGATACATATCGCAGCCCCTACTTAAAAGTGCCACGACTCCAAAAATCTCATTTTTTTTTTAATTGAGTTTTAAAAAATACTTAATTAATCCCTAGAAGTAAGTAAATTCTAAGAAATTGCTACGAACTGAAAACAACTAAATTCTGTATTTTTTTTCAAGCGTGACGTAGGTAACTCAAAAACATCTGTTGTCCCTTAACTTCAGAATTAAACCAAATTTAAGTTATTTTAATAAATTACGTGCAAACAAAGCTGTCTAAAATTTAGTTAATAAAACTATTAATTAAATTACAAGGTATATTTTTCCTTGGCTGTAGTGTAAAACTACATTTTTTTGAGTTGTGTCATTGTGTCACTTTTAAAGAGAGTGTGCAATTTGACTTTAGGATTTCTTCGTTTCGACCAATTAAAAGTGGTCAGTGGTTACCCAACCAAACGTCCAACTAATGATGTAATTTCTGGCAAGCCTATGAAGTTTTGATTTATAAAATATAATTAACAATTCAAATAAAAATACACTTAAAACTGTGCTCAGTAAAATTATGCTCAGCTGATCAATTCATCCTTCATCTTCATTTATTAAACAACATTATTGTTTTTTTAAAGATCAGTTTTGAGTTAAAGAGAATACAGCCACTGAGCTTTGAAAAGAACAAAAGAAATAGATTTTTATGTTTTAAGTCCGGAAAATGAGTGGGATGTTTGGAATTTCGAAACGAATACTGTAAAGGGTTTTTGAACGAATAATGTACAATAATTTTATTCCATACTATATTGTCGAAATTTATGTTTTGAAATAATAACGTATTTTTAACCTGCTTCGTATATCTACTAAATAATTAATTGTCTCCTTTAAAAACGGATTTTAAGATTTTTGTTTACTGGTGGAAACATTGTCAGTACTGACATAAAATTTGAATTTGACGAAAAGATGGTGAAAAGTAAAGTCAGTTGAAAATTAGTGTAATTTTACAATCATTTTTGGTAAAATTGATGAAATGGAGGAAGATGATAAAAATCTGATTCGTGATAAAATTTGCAAAGTTTCCTAAAAAAAAAGTTTTACTGACAGTCCTTAAAAGTTGTTCTACCGGACTCAATACTGAAAAGTTAATTTTCCAATTAAATCAAGTATCTAAAAGTGCTTTTTCAGTACAGGATGAAATGATGAAATAAAATATTTTATATTGGTGAAAAAGTAACCCCAGTTACTTTTTCACGTTTGTCATACTTCCCTAATGCAAAAAAAAGAAAAAAAAATGAATAATTTTCGGCATTAATGGCTATTTGCCACCATTGAAAATAAGCTTAAAATTGTGGTCATCCCATCAGATAACAGTATAAAGAAGCATATTTCTCTATAATATAAAGTAAAAATATGATATTTATTGCAAAATATATTTTTAAAATTAAAATATTTTTAAAATTAATTAGGACTGGAACGCTCTGTGATTGGTTACAACTTTGGTGAGCACGGGAAGTAAATAAATGTCACAAGTTTTTGTGGGTGTTTTAAAAGGGTTATTTTGACTTTAATATCTAAAAAACCCGTTTTTGACCACTTTAAAAAAATATTTCAAATAAATAATTATCCGTTTCGTACCTCAAAATAAATAAAATTTTGTGGCCGACAACAGAAACCACCTGAGATGGACTCATTTATGATTGTGCGTTTCCCTTTTAAAAAAAACGTGACTACTATGCTGCAGAACTCAAAAGAAAAACAGCTGGAAAGTATTTAAAAAATTATTTATTTACGTGCTCATCATTCATATTTCCAAAATTTTATTGTAAAGGAGTTTTGAAGGAAATTCTTCGGAAAACCCTTTTTTATTTTCGTGTAATTTATTATATCAGTTTCCAAAACTGCAATTTAAAATAATACCGTTAAGTATAAAAAGAGAAAGTACTAACTTGCTGGTATTTAACTTCTAGAAAAACAAAATATTCTTAATCCAAAAGTTAGGTTATACCTTAAAGGTTTATAAAATTTTAAAGGGGATTTTCGTATATTAATTGGAGGATTGAAAACGGGGGATTTTTATTTACATTAAAGTGATCTTTATACAAAAAAAAATTTAATGTGGGGAAAAATTTTTTGGGGCTCTTGGGGTACAACCACTTTTTTTCCTTTTTTGGGTTTGTTAGGGGAGATATAAACAGTTTTTGTGGTGTTTTCCCCAGAAGTATTGGGACATTGTGGACTACACACCGTTTATATACCATTTTAGCCAATAAATTGAGAAATTATAAACAAAATTCACTGTTGGTGCACTCGTTGTTAACTTGTTTACTTGTTTTTACGTCAGCAAAAAATATTTTCGACGCCATTAAATGAAAGCTTTTTTAAATTTTATTATAATTTAAACTTTGAATTTTTTTAAAAAAAAACAGATTTTTCCCAGAAAAACATTAATGTATTTGTTTTTTTAAAAAAAAAATAATTTAAAACGATTTTTTTTTAAAACCCCTCAAATAACCCCTTAATCCGTCTATCTTCCCAAAATTTTTTTAAATTTAAAAAAAACAAGAAATTTTAAAATATATTTTTTTTTGTCGGGGTTTCCCCCCGGGGTCGACAAAAACAAAAATATAGAAAAAAAAATTAAAAATTTATGAGAACCGTTTCCCTGGCCAAAAGATTTTTGATTTTAACGGTAAGACCGCTTTTTGCTCGGGGTTATTTTTCCCTCCCTTCTAATTTATCCTTAAGCCCAATGTTTGCTCGGGGCCTTGGCCCCCTTAAGGGGTTTAGTATAAATTTG
>JAHBCN010023339.1:0-12673 GCA_019359885.1 Listronotus oregonensis | reverse complement strand
AAATAAGTTAAAAAGTAGTATTTTTTTCTTTAAAACATTATTTGAAATATTTCAGCCCCATTATATTTAAAAAATATATATTTATCCTAAAAAATTAATATATAATCACAGTGTTTTGCATACAAATTTGGGATTAAGCTTAACTTGCCCTCCTCTTTAAAATTTTTATCATGTTTAAGGTAGCTTTTTATTTTTAAGAAGTAAAAACTATTCCTTATTACAAAATTTTTAAAAACATTTATATTAAAGCTTAAGTCACATAAAAGTTAGGCTTGTATAAATTAAAAAAAAAAGTATTTAATTATTTAAAACAATATTTAATATATCTAAATTTATTAAAAAAAATAACAAATTGTCACAGAGTTTTTTTAAAAAATGGGACCGTTTAAAAGTATTACTAATTTAATTTTGTCATTTTTTAATCTTTAAAAATTTACCCTTTACAATATTACAATGCCAAAAATAGTAAAAAACCGCGGATTTTTTTTTAAATGCATAAAATTGCTTTTAAAATGCTCCAAAATTGTTTTTTTAAGCATGAATCCTTCAGTTTGTTGGTTTTTTCAGGAGCTAAGTATGTATACATTTAAGTTGTTTTAAACCCTTACTTCTTTAAAGGAGTAAGTGTAAAGGGCTGAAATAAGGTAGTGCTCGTGCTATACACACGCGTTTTAAAAGTTTGTATCTTACTTAATTTTTGTCATACATTAAATTTTAAAAAAGCAGAATGTGTTTAATTTAAAAAGCTGCAATTTAATACTCTAGTAATTTTTACGTAGGTATTTCCCTTAGGTTTTTAGTTAATTTGGGTAAGGGTCAATTTTTATGAAAATTCTGAAATTTGACTTTCACTTGCATTTTTTCAAAATTAATCAATTTAAATCGGTTAAAATTCTGAAAGATATTTATGATACATAGATAAAAAAGTTAAAAAAAAACTACGACGAATTAGGGTGGTAGTTGAGGGGTTGTTTTTAAAGATTTTTGCACCCAAAAAGTTTGGCCTAACCCTATTTTAATCCCAGCTCACCCAATTTTTATGATATATACCTTTTTTTTAAGAAAGTTTTTTGCAAATGCTTCAATAAAGTTATTATTAATTTTCTTCTAAAAATACGTAGATTTTGCGTTATTTGCCTTTAAAACTCTAAAATTTTGTGTTTGATGAATTACAGCTAACCTTTAACAAACCACAACTTGGTTTGAATTGGTCCCACAGCAATTACAAAAAAAAACATTTTATTCGTTTTTTTAAAAGCTACAATTTTGTTTTTTACTTCTTTTTTTGATATTTTTTATTTTTTTTATTTGGGACAGTCCACGAGGCTGATGCCTAAGTACTAACTACCTGGGTGCCTTAAGTGTGGTGAGAGGAGTTTGTTCACACGGGACTTAAATATTTGGAGATTGGGAGAAGAAGGAAAACTTCTGCGGGCGAGTTCCAAGTCTTGACACTCTAGGGATAAAGGAACGAAGAAAGCGGGAAGTTCGGAGCCTCTCTAACTGAACTGTAAAAGGATGCATAAAAGTTGCACTACGGGTTGCTCTGTTGGGAGCTGCCAGAGAAGGAATTATACTGGCCAACTCCTCTGAGCAGAAGCCGTGAAAATACCCATAGAAGAGCGACAGATCCCCTACGGCTCGACGGTGGGCAAGAGGAGGAAGCCTTTCTGTAGCGTTGGATCATTAATAAGACGAACGGCTCTTCTTTGAATGGGTCCAGGATGCTAAGTGTTGTAGGGGACGCCATTCCCCAGACATGAGAACAATATTCAAAAGAGGGTCTAATTTGAGATACATACAGGTTACAGATTGGAAGAAAAATTTTTCTGGCTCGGAAAGGAATCCAAGCTTTTTGAAGCTGTCAAGGCTATGGATGTAATGTGTTTGTGCAGTTAAGGTTATTCTAAAAGTAACGCCAACAAGATTAAACGATTTTTTTGTTCTGCCGAACTTGCCGCTCATATGTAAGGGATCGAGCTTTTTCCACCGGGCGCAACTGTTTTTTCGAGGCATTAAACTGAACAAGATTTTTGGCGCCCCCTCCAAAATAAGTTTGAGGTCTTGTGAAAGAGATATCTGCATTGACCTGCGCTTGTTTTCCAAAAAACCAGAAGTAAATGAATTGGTGGAAGGAAAAGGGGATCGTAAATGTGTAGAAGAAACAGCTGGGTGCCAGCACTGGCCCTGGGGCCCCCGGCATTAATTTGGTAGAAACTGGAGGAATGACCATCTACACTAACTGATATACGTCATTAGAAAAACCGGAAAGCCAAGAGCAAAGCAGGTGGAAGACCGTAAGAAGGAAGTTTGTTAAGAAGCCCATCATGCCAGACCTGATCGAAACTTTGGATATGTCAAGAGCAACGATCTGGGATTACCAAAAACCCAAGGGACTTGTTCCAGTTGTGTGAGAAAAAGGAAAGAAGATCAGCTGTGGATCTACTGTGACGGAATCCATATTGTCTATCATGTAAGATCTTATGTTTTCCAACACTTTAAGATTTGGGAATTAATGAATTTTTCCATTACTTTGCAAACAACTGAAAGAAGAGATATAGGTGGAAGGGAGAGTTTTGGATCCTTTTTGGGGACAGGTTGCACAGCGCAGCTTTCAACTCTCCGGGAAAATGCCCGTGTCGTAAGAGATTCAATTGGCAGTTAGGATGGGTGCAAGCTCGGGAGCATATTTTTTAAAGACGATTGCTGGTATGCCATCCAGCCCAGATTTTTTTGTATTAAAGAAGAAAGAATACGCTTGATCTGTTTGACATTTTATGAGAAACAGGGGCAACTGTTGGAAGAGGAAGATTAATAGGAGGATCAAGCGTAGTTGGCAGCAAATTGTTTGGCAAATAGTTCGGTTTTCCTTTGGAGGTAGAGACAATTCCATCTTCAGAAATTAGGGGTGGAAATAATTTGTGCAAAAGTTTTGACTAATATTTTTGGCAAAGGACCAGAAAGCTTTACTGCATTCGAGCAGATAGAACTTTATCTTTTTCCGATTGTTAAAACGGTCTTTTGCTTCTGAGATGGTTTGATTATACTGATTTCTTGCTTCGATGCTAACCTGCCGATTTTTCGGGACTGGGGTTTGAAGAAACTTTTTGTGGGCTTGAATTTTAGAGTCTGGCTTTATCAAGGATTCAGAAAACCACGGTTTGTGATTTGAAGTTATGGGGTTCTTTTTAGAGTGGGGAATATGGTCTCAATCCTAGATGAATTGTTTCGGTAATTTGTTTGCATATTTCGGAAGGATTGAGTAGAAAAGCAGGTAGGATACAAAGGGTAGCTGGCAAAAAATCTCTCAGACCATCCCAGTCGGCCGAGTTGTAGTGCCAGACGGTTCGTGGCCATCGTTCAGTGGCCTCAAAATGTGGGGTATGATACGTTGACCAAACCATGGTCAGAGCGACCAAGGGGAACAGTTACTGATGCTTGATAGAGTTCTGGGGTGGAAGTAAGAAAGAGATCTAGGGGGTTAAATTATGGGGGAACCCTAGGAAAATAGGTAGGTTCCATAATTAATTGGTTAGCAGTTGCTATTGCGAAATTTTCTGCTGCTCTGCCTTGTGTATCAGTTTTTGTAAGGCCAGCCAATTTATTATGAACATTAAAATCCCCGAGGACGATTACTTCGGCCAATGGACTTGGGAAATATATTGTCGATTTTATTGAAAAGAAATCAAAGAACTCGTTTAGGAATTGTCAGACGGGGACCGGTATATACAGCAGTGAATTTGGTAGAAGATTTGAAAGTAAGTTTAAACAAAGAATATAGGCCTACCCGATTCGAGGTTAGAAACTAGCACAAGCCAGGTCGTTGCGAACGTAACACAAACGCCGCCATGGGGTCGAAAGGATGAAAGAGTTCATAACCTGGGAAAAGGAGGTGGTTGGTTGCTTTTTGGGACTTATTTGGGTTTCTGTAAAAAAGTATGTGGGGTTTGGAGGATTGAAGATAATGGTGAACAGATTTACGTTAGAGTTAACCATATGTTTGTAAAGGATATTAGACTTTTCGATGGTCCCCCCCCAAATGTACCCCTCGCCCGGAGAACCGAATGGAGGGATTTTACCTCCGGATAACTTTACGTTCGGGTGTGCCATCATCATTATTTCCGAATTTACTAGAGTGGAAAAAAAGAAAGGAAAAGAAAAAAAAGAAGAGGAAGAAGGAAAACTAAAGAGAAAGAAGGAGGAAGAAGAAGGAAACTGACTCACTGCCCAGAAGTCGAAACTCTAAGACTTCAGGGCCCTTTTAAAGGGGTGGGGTGGACCGCCTCAGGCGAGGAAAGCTCCCTCCACCTACCAAAATGCATACTAATCAAGCTATTTCCAAAAGATTAAAAACGTTGATTTTATTGACGAAAAACTCCGACTTACGAACGCGAACAATTCGAAAAGTTTGGATTTTACAAAAAAATACATGAAACATTTTTTGTTTAAAATTCATTTTCCATTGATTTCTGCGGTCAAAATATAAAAAAATCCCCACTAAGATGGTTTGGCAACCACCCTCAAGGCGCCCTTCAGCATGATATAGGTTTTGATCCTTGGACTATACGCTACTTACTGTCAAAATTCAAAGTCATTTTATGTATTTTGAAAAAATTGAAAGGCAAAATGGTTCGTTTCCCTAACTATCAAAGAAATCTAAGAGTCCAAAAATCCATGCAAAAACTACACTTTTTGTCTTGTTATTGCTATTTCACAACAACCCTACAATTTTTGCGATTTATAACCAATTCTATCTTAAAGAAAAGTTATGAAGCTTTTCTCTTTCTGCAAAGTTCTTCGACGACCATTACTTACAAAATTATGGGTCTTTCAAATAAAAAAAAATCTTTTCGATTTTTTTACATTGTGTCTATTAAGAAAATATTCGGGACATTTTTAAGGGAGGGCATATCTTGATTTTTGTTATATACATCTTTTTTCAGCAAAAACATACCTGCGAACTCGTTCATCCAACAACTGTTGTTTTTTAACATACAGTGTGTCCCAAATTGGTGGGGAATGTATGGGGATCTTGGAAACCACGACAGATATGGGAAAAGTTTTGGACAATTATGTCAGTAAGCTAATCCCGTTTACTACATGGTTTTATCTATTCAGGTTTTTGAGAAATTTTGAAAAAACCTGAAACATGCATTTTGGAAAATTGGCCATATTTTTTTTATAAGTGAAAATTTTTCTAATCTGTAAAAACTTCTGCAAAGTAAGTTTCTTTGTAGAATATAACCGAGTAGTCAATTTTTATTTTCTACGTTTCGGGTTTTTAGAATCATCATCAACTTTATTTTTTCATATGGACGCCATATTGGATTTTTACGCAGCCAAATAGTGCTTTTTATTCTGATTTCAATAATGTATAACATGATATAATTTAGGAGTTTATAACCTCCTTTATTTTAAAAAACAAATATTTTCTCAGTTGGCCTCCTTTATTTTAAAAAACAAATATTTTCTCAGTTGGCCTTGATTCCGGCGAACGTCATTTTTTTGTAAACAATAAAATATTAGTAATTGGCAAATTTGATAAGCTGAACAGATATTTTACAGAAATGGGTTTTGTGAACATAGCTTTAACGTTAATACCGTGTTAAAGCAAAATGTAATGGCACCCATATGAAAAAATAAAGTTTATGAATCATCATCAATTTTACTTTTTCATATGGGCGCCATATTGGATTTTTTCGCAGTTAAATATTGCTTTTTATTCTTATTTCAACAATGTATAACATGTTATAGTTTAGGAGTTTATAACCTCATCCATTTTAAAAAACAAATATTTCTTAGTTGGCCTTGATTCCGGCAAATGTCATCTAGCGTCATTATCAAGTTAGTTCGGGTACGTTACTAAAAAATTTTCAACTTTATAAAATGGTTAATTATTTAAAGAAAAACTTGATATTTTGCAACGTTATTTCCAAAAGCAATAGAAATGTTAAAAGAGCTGCGCAAACGTATTTTGACAATTTTCCTGAAAGGCATCCTAAACTAACATACTTTCGAAAACTGGTTACAAATTTGCTTAAATTCGGAAGTTCTAAAAAACCACGACCTTGGAAGTACGTTAAAGAAAATCGACAACAAGATGCTGCAGTTAACCAACATTTTAAAGAAAATTCAACATCTTTAGCCAGGGATGTTGATAGAGAATTCTACATACCTAAGTCAACCATTCATAGGGTAGTTTGGACTATCTAAACAAAAAATCGTTAATATGTTGAGAAATATTTACAACATTTTAAATTTTAGGTCGTTGTTTTACATTTTCATTTTTGTAGGAATATTAGTTTAACCACTTTTCATTGTTTTTGTTTTCAGTTGTTTCAATTAACTTGTTATGTGTAGTTTTGCTGTAACACGGTATTAACGTTATAGCTATGTTCGCGATACCCATTTCTGTAAAATATCTGTTCAGCTTATCTATTTTGCCAATTACTTATATTTTATTGTTTACAAAACAAAATGACGTTAGCCGGAATCAAGGCCAACTGAGAAAATATTTGTTTTTTGAAATAAATGAGGTTATAAACTCATAAATTATAACATGTTATACATTTTTGAAATCAGAATAAAAGGCACTATTTGGCGGCGTAAAAATCCAATATGGCGCCCATATAAAAAAATAAAGTTGATGATAATTCTAAAAACCCGAAACGTAGAAAATAAAAATTGACTACTCGGTCATATTCTACAAAAAAAGTTGCTTTAAAGAAGTTTTTACAGATTTGAAAAATTTTCACTTATAAAAAAATATGGCCGATTTTCGAAAATGTATACCTAACCTAATTGGATAAAACCATATAGTAAACGGGATTAGCTTACAAACATAATTGTCCAAAACTTTTCCCATATCTGTCGTAGTTTCCAAGATCCCCATACATTCCCCACCAATTTGGGACACACTGTATGTTAAAAAACAACAGTTGTTGGATTTTCCCCATTTAACCGATTTTCTATCTATCGTGGTTTCCAAGATCCCCATACATTCCCCACCAATTTGGGACACTGTATAAATCTTGGCCTATAAAGTTTTGTGTTTAAAAGTTATGTAGAAATTCTAAAAAATATTAAGTTTAGGGTAAACTAATATGTTTAGGAACGCTAACCAGTACTCTTTAATATTAAATTGCTTTTAGAACACTGGCCAAACCAAGTTTGGGTAATGAACAAAACTTGTAGTTTATGCCTCTAAGGATCTTATGGGCCTCCAGGCAATTACTATTAGATTAGAGACATAAAACGATTACCTAATTGCCTAAACATAATTTAAGTACCATAATATTAGGTGTATGGTTGTACAGGGTGAGTCAACGATAGAGTAAAGTTCATTATTTCATTGGTTTCAAAAGTTATGAGAAAATAGTAAATACAAAAGATGTAAAGATTCTTAGGGTGCACAATTTAAAATTATTTTAAAGTATACAGGGTGGCTCAAAAAAGCGTGACGAATAAAACATACATTTTTTTAAATGAAACACCCTATTTTTAAATTTTGTTTTGAATTCCTTTTAAAATTCTTCAACTTTTTTATTAATAATAATGCATACCTAAACCTAATAGTTTTTTCAATATTTCAATTTTTCTAAAAAGAAAATAATTTTCACACTTGCAAAAAAATTACGATAGCGCCATTATTTTTGAAGGTAGATCACTCATATTTGATATTAGCGTTATTCGAAGATGACGTAAAAGATATATGCAACGGAATTTTAATTAGATGCTACAGGGTGTTCAAAATAAACGAATATATTTGGATCATTTTAAATTGAAAATCTCGATTTTTTTAAATATATATTATTATTTTTTCTGAAAGATCTTACAAAAACCGACAACTTTTATTAAGTATGTCATATACCTATTTTTAATACTTTGAGATTTATTTTAACTTTTCCAATATTTACCCTTCTTTCTGTCTAAGACTATTGCTATAACATTAGTTGGCCATTTTTAAATTTTAAATTTACAGAAAAAGTAAATAATAATAAATACCTATTACTACAAATTAACTTATTTTTAATTATTATTATGGCGCAATAAATGTTCAAAAATATGCCCTTCTACTTGGATACACATGTTTAGTCTTTTTCGTATATTTTCTTGGACGTTCCTTAGCATAAACGGTGTTATTCTCCTGCACGCGTCCCGAATCCTATTTTCCATATCTTCTGGTGTTGTAGGAGGATTCACATAAACACGATCTTTAAATATCCCTACAAAAAGAAATCTAGTGGTGTTAAGTCACATGATCGAGGGGACCATCCAATGAATCCACCTCTACCGATCCATTTCTGTGGGTAATGATTATTTAAAAATTCTCGAACTTCTCGATGGAAATGCGGAGAAGCTCCAACTTGCTGAAACCACATTTGTTGGATCTCAATGTTATCAAATTCTTGAAGAAGTTGAGGTAAATCATTCTGCAAAAAGTTTAAATATCTAGGCCCGTTAACTGTTTCGCGAAAAAAATATGGTCCAAAAACATTAAAGTGTTTTATTCCACACCGCACATTAAGTTACCAATGGTTTTGGTTTTGCACTTCCCGTACCCAGACTGGATTAACTGTTGAATAATAGTGCATGTTATGACGATTAACTGCACCATTACTGCGAAAAGTAGCTTCATCGGAAAACATTATTTTAGACAAAAAATTTGGATCGGCCTCTATTGCTTCATTTATAACGGTGCAGAAGTTTGCCCTTTGTTCAAAATCGCGGTCTAGAAGTTCTTGGTGTAGTTCCATGTGGAAGGGATGATATTTGTGTTTTCTAGTGGTGCGGTTAACGGTAGATTGGGATGTATCACATAAGCTAGCTACTTGACGGCTACTGACCTGGGGATTATCTTGAACTTGAAGTAAAATTTCCAATTCTTTTTCCTCATTGGTAGCATTCCGGTTTACCACTTTCCGTTTTTCATATTCAATTCTACCACTAGCATTAAACCGTTCCATTAAACACTGAAGAGATTGCCTAGTCGGTACACGTCTATTAGGGTACTTCGCCTTGTAAAGTCTTACTGCCAACAAAGAATTTCTTTGCGCCTCACCCAGTATATAAATCATATCAATTAATTCAGCTTTAGGAAAATCCATACTTATTTTTTTTTTAAATTTACTGACACCACAATAAATTTTATGAATTTATTTACTCAGATGTCAGGTTAAAATTTGACAATGTCATTTTGTCATGGCCAACTAATGTTATAGCAATAGTCTTAGACAGAAAGAAGGGTAAATATTGGAAAAGTTAAAATAAATCGCAAAGTATTAAAAATAGGTATATGACATACTTAATAAAAGTTGTGGGTTTTTGTAAGATCTTTCAGAAAAAATAATAATATATTGGTGCGCCATTTAAAAAAATCGAGATTTTTCAATTTAAAATGATCCAAATATATTCGATTATTTTGAACACCCTGTAACATCTAATTAAAATTCCGTTGCATATATCTTTTACGTCATCTTCGAATAACGCTAATATCAAATATGAGTGATCTACCTTCAAAAATAATGGCGCTATCGTAATTTTTTTGCAAGTGTGAAAATTATTTTTTTTTAGAAAAATTGAAATATTGGAAAAACTATTAGGTTTAGGTATGCATTATTATTAATAAAATAGTTGAAGAATTTTAAAAGGAATTTAAAACAAAATTTAAAAATAGGGTGTTTCATTTAAAAAAATGTATATTTTATTCGTCACGCTTTTTTGAGCCACCCTGTATACTTTAAAATAATTTTAAATTGTGCATCCTAAGAATCTTTACATCTTTTGTATTTACTATTTTCTCATAACTTTTGAAACCAATGAAATAATGAACTTTACTCTATCGTTGACTCACCCTGTACATATTTTACTTTATATTATAGAGAAACATGTTTTTTTATACTATTATCTGATAGGATAACCACAATTTAAAGCTTATTTTCAATGGTGGCAAATAGCCTATTTAGGGGGCCTTTTAAGAGTGCATGTGAATTGTAAAAACGAATCCTCTTTAATAAAAAGTAATATAAGTTTTTATAATTTGATTTATGTTTTCCAGGTATGTAAAATATTGCTGGATTTCTGGACATATTTTGGATTTTATTAGGCTGTGTTCGTTATCTGGTAAGTTAATAAAACAAAACTTTTTTTTGAACAAAATATGTTTGGTGTATTTAAGGATGTCAAATGATTTGTCAGTGTTCTTCAGATGGTGTGAATTATAACTGCAAATAAACAAAATTATTTTCCTTATTGACACATTTACATGGTTTTATCAAATTTGCGACATATAAGTAGAAAGATATAATTTCTAAGGAAGTTAAAAATATTTAAAATGGTTACTTAAAATACTTGCACGGTACGAGTAAAGGCATAATTTCATAGCATAAGCCAAAAAAATGCAATATCAATTTGTAATGATAAAAAAATTAAAAATAATTTTCTGAGTTTATCAATATTATATTTTTATAATATATAAAATTCATTAAAGCGTATTAATACTGAAAAACGCTACATAAATTTTTGCAATTACTGTTGTCAAGGTAACTTTTATTTTAAATTTTAATTGCTAGTTTATAATAAATTGCAAAAAAACCTTATTTAGACTAAAAACGACAAATAAAGCGTTCCAAAAATTTCAGGAAATAATTAGTTAAAAAAAAATACTTCCCAGCAAAGTTAGTCATATGTTGCAGGTAAACAGAGGTAAATTGAAATGCCATTTTTCGTAGGTACAGCCGATGCATGTGAACAATAGTATGTTTGCTTATCTATTTGTTAAAAAAGTTTGAAAATACATACAAGGTAGTAAATTTATTTATTTTTGAAAAAAATATATTATTAATATATTACAAACATAATTCCTAAAAAACTTAAAAAAAAAATAAAAAGAATATTTTAAATAAAATGTCAAATCCAGGTACATTGTACTGGGTGTCTAGTTATAAATTTGCACTTTTTGAACGCTTTGTTTTTTATAGTACAAAATAAATAAAAATATCAATTTAACGGCTTAACTAGATATTATTATATATTACGATATACCAGGTGGTGCATCGCCGAGGAACATAGGAAATCCCATGTAAATTTTAAGGGGGTTAATTATTGGCTTCCCTGTACATTTTACAGAAAAAATGTAACATAACTTTTTAAAGAGACAAATCTGACAAACCCTCGTGCCAGGTTTTAAAAAATTTTAATAAGCGAATCCTGAATTATCAATAAAATGTAATTGCAAAATTACCAAATTTTCGATTTAGGTAAAACCAAACAGGCACCAGTAAAATGAATATTGTCCCTGACATGAGGCAAAGTGTCAAGAAATCAGTGACAGTCGGTATTTGAAAAAAAATATTTAATGGATGAAAAAGTATCCATAATTAGGTGGCATTATGCGGGAAACAGTTTTAGAGCAGTATCTGAAATGTTTTCAGTTTATTTCCCCACCAAGCCCATTCCGTCCATTTCAACTGTTAATCGTATTGTAAGTGTAAGTTCGAGTCCAAAGGTACCGTAATAAATGTTTGTAAATGTTCAACTCAGGATATAAAAAATAGAGCCAAAGAAGGAGAGAAGAGAGGTCTTAGTATTCCACTGAGTGTGGGAGAAAACAAAATAGTTAGTACGAGGGTTCTTGGGCAAGAGGTAAAGAAACATCATACAACGATATTGTGCACTTTAAAAAAACACAAATATTTTTCGTATAAATTCGAAAAATATCAAGAGCTGCAGAAAGAAAATGAAGAGCAAAGAATGGCATTCTGTTTTAAAATGATGGAAAGAGCAAATAACGATAGAAATTTTTTACTGAACAATACCAATAAATGTACATTCACCCTCAACAATAAACCAAATGTTTACAATTGCCAGTATTGGAGACAAAAAAATGAACATTATTTCGTTCATACTCGGACACAATATCCCCAAAAAACAAATGTATTCGTGGGAATTATCGGTCACCATATCATTGGACCCTTTTTTATGGACTGTAACCTGACAGCAGAAACCCATTTGGACCTATTTCCAACTCAAATTGGATCCGCCTTGGAAGAATTTGTTCGGGAAGATCAAATGATCTGGTACCAAATGAATGGTTGCCCCGCCCATATGGTTAGAAAGTACCTTAAAAATGCTTTTAACGGCAATATTATTGGTCCACGATACTTTGGCCAGCCAGGTCACCTGATCTTTCACCGAATGACTTCTTTCTATGTGGTCATTTAAAAAGTAAAATTTGAGAATCTAAACCAGCTACAAAATGTTATTTCGTTAGAATGTAATAAAATTTCGCAATATCAACTTAGCAACGTTAGAAATGAATTTTATGATCGGTTGGGATATTGTTTAGCTGTTAATGGGGGGTGGTTTAAAAATTTGATTAATTAATATTTTTATGAAATTCTCTATTATTTTTAAATAAGTTATTGTATTTTATTTCATTTTATTTTTCCACACTTGGTAAAATATTAAAAGTTCAGTTCTTTCTTTTTTCGGATCTATTTTCGATCTTTTAAGTTAAATATTTACAATTATTTATTGCGATGGCTTTGGACTCGAATTTACTGACAATACGTTTAATGGTTAAAATGGACCAGATAGGCTTGATGGAAAAATAAATTGAAAATATTTTAGTTACTGCTATTGGTTTAATTAAATTCTAGTATGATAAAATTAT
>JAHBCN010023338.1:0-12643 GCA_019359885.1 Listronotus oregonensis | reverse complement strand
AAAATCAAATTATTCTTTATTTTTGTCTTATTAAAAATATTTATATACCTTTTATCTAGACAAGTTACTACAACTGACCACAACTAACCACAATAGGCAAATAATCCACTAAAATTATTATTTTATATTCAAATCTATTTCGTGGGAACAAAAACAATAAGAGATAGACTTTAGGTTAGCCCAAATCAATTATTTTTTAAAAAGTTTCACTTTAGAAGAGAGTTAGTTTTAAATATCCTTCATAATACAAAAATTATTAAACAATTCTTAAAATCTTATAAATTAATTAGGTATACTTTTTAAAATTTACCGTAGTATCTCTAACAAATTACGAAATAAGATCAGAAAGGCAAAAATTAACTTTTTTTAATAAATTTTTAAGTTTTCTTGACCTAAATGAAAATGTTAGAATTTTTTTCTAAAAATAGTAATTGGAAAGGGGCATGAGAAGTTAAAGATATATTCAAGGAAATAGTCAGTCTCTGCTTAATAATTTAAGTTACTTAACCCAAAATGCTTTGTTTAAATTGAAAAAATAATAAATTAAAAAAATTACTTATTTAAAAATTAAAGTCTTATCCTAGAATTTTTAGTGTTTTTATTACTTGTCCATATAAAAATTAGCAACAATTCAAGAAAATTATAATTTTTTAACAGCAAGTGACTTGTGAGAACAAAAATAATAATAAATAGTGTTTAAGTTATCCAAAATCAAAATATTTTTCTAAAATTGTTTACTTTTAATGATGGTTAGTTAGAAATCAATTCTAAAACCTAATAAATGAATAAAGGATACTAAATTAATCTTTTTATCTAAAAAAATTGATTAAAATACTTATAATTTTATTAAAAGAATCTAATTTTTGCTTTTCCGATTATATTTATTAAGAAAATAAAACAAATTGTTTAAAACAAAAAAAATTGCAAAAATTACATGAATAAAACCTTTTTCCCTTTTGTACAGAAATTTTGGTTAAAATCAAATTATTCTTTATTTTTCGTCTTATTAAAAATATTTATATACCTTTTATCTAGACAAGTTACTACAACTGACCACAACTAACCACAATAGGCAAATAATCCACTAAAATTATTATTTTATATTCAAATCTATTTCGTGGGAACAAAAACAATAAGAGATAGACTTTAGGTTAGCCCAAATCAATTATTTTTAAAAGTTTCACTTTAGAAGAGAGTTAGTTTAAATATCCTTCATAATACAAAAATTATTAAACAATTCTTAAAATCTTATAAATTAATTAGGTATACTTTTCAAAATTTACCGTAGTATCTCTAACAAATTACGAAATAAGATCAGAAAGGCAAAAATTAACTTTTTTTTAATAAATTTATAAGTTTTCTTGACCTAAATGAAAAATGTTAGAATTTTTTTCTAAAAATAGTAATTGGAAGGGTGCATGAGAAGTTAAAAGATATATTCAAGGAAATAGTCAGTCTCTGCTTAATAATTCTAAGTTACTTAACCCAAAATGCTTTGTTTAAATTGAAAAAATAATAAATTAAAAAAATACTTTTTTAAAAAAATTAAAGTCTTATCCTAGAATTTTTAGTGTTTTATTACTTGTCCATATAAAAATTAGCAAACAATTCAAGAAAATTATAATTTTTTAACAGCAAGTGACTTGTGAGAACAAAAAATAATAATAAATAGTGTTTAAGTTATCCAAAATCAAAATATTTTTCTAAAATTGTTTACTTTTAATGATGGTTAGTTAGAAATCAATTCTAAAAACCTAATAAATGAATAAAGGATACTAAATTAATCTTTTATCTAAAAAATTGATTAAAATACTTATAATTTTATTAAAAGAATCTAATTTTGCTTTTCCGATTATATTTATTAAGAAAATAAAACAAATTGTTTAAAACAAAAAAAACACTAAAATTATTATTTTATATTCAAATCTATTTCGTGGGAACAAAAAACAATAAGAGATAGTCTTTAGGTTAGCCCAAATCAATTATTTTTTTAAAAAGTTTCACTTTAGAAGAGTTAGTTTCAAATATCCTTCATAATACAAAAATTATTAAACAATTCTTAAAATCTTATAAATTAATTAGGTATACTTTTTAAAATTTACCGTAGTATCTCTAACAAATTACGAAATAAGATCAGAAAGGCAAAAATTAACTTTTTTAATAAATTTTTAAGTTTTCTTGACCTAAATGAAAAATGTTAGAATTTTTTTCTAAAAATAGTAATTGGAAAGGGTGCATGAGAAGTTAAAGATATATTCAAGGAAATAGTCAGTCTCTGCTTAATAATTTTAAGTTACTTAACCCAAAATGCTTTGTTTAAATTGAAAAAAATAATAAATTAAAAAAAAATTACTTATTTAAAAAATTAAAGTCTTATCCTAGAATTTTTAGTGTTTTATTATTGTCCATATAAAATTAGCAAACAATTCAAAGAAAATTATAATTTTTAACAGCAAGTGACTTTAGAACAAAAATAATAATAATAGTGTTTAAGTTATCAAAACAAAATTTTTTCATAAAATTTTTACTTTTATGATGTTAGTTTAGAATTATTTTCTAATAAATAATTAAAGAAAAGGATTAATATCTTTTATAAAAATATTGATTTAAAACTTATAATTTATTAAAAAATTAATTTTCTGTTTCCATTAGTATTTGATTAAAAATAAATATTTTAAAACTAAATTTTAGAAATTTTTATTTTGGAATAATAAAAACACTAATATTTAATGTTTATTTTTAAATAAGTGTTTATAATTTATTATTTTCAATTTACAAATAACATAATTTGGGCTTTAAATAATTATAATTATTAGCAAAAACGATATTTCTTGAATATATCTTAACTTCTCATGCACTACTTTCAATTCCTATTTATTTTAGAAAAAATTCTAACATTTTTCATTTAGGTCAAGAAAACTTAAAATTTATTAAAAAAGTTAATTTTGCCTTTCTGATCTTATTTCGTAATTTGTTAGAGATACTACGGTAAATTTTAAAAAGTATACCTAATTAATTTATAAGATTTTAGAATTGTTTAATAATTTTTGTATTATGAAGGATATTTAAAACTAACTCTCTTCTAAAGTGAAACTTTTTAAAAAATAATTGATTTGGGCTAACCTAAAGTCTATCTCTTATTGTTTTTTGTTCCCACAAATAGATTTGAATATAAAATAATAATTTTAGTGGATTATTTGCCTATTGTGTTGGTCAGTTGTAGTAACTTGTCTAGATAAAAGGTATATAAATATTTTTAATAAGACGAAAAAATAAGAATAATTTGATTTTAACCAAAATTTCTGTACAAAAGGGAAAAAAAGGTTTTATTCATGTAATTTTTGCATTTTTTTGTTTTAAACAATTTGTTTTATTTTCTTAATAAATATAATCGGAAAAGCAAAAATTAGATTCTTTTTAATAAAATTATAAGTATTTTAATCAATTTTTTAGATAAAAGATTAATTTAGTATCCTTTATTCATTTATTAGGTTTTAGAATTGATTTCTAACTAACCATCATTAAAAGTAAACAATTTTAGAAAAATATTTTGATTTTGGATAACTTAAACACTATTTATTATTATTTTTTGTTCTCACAAGTCACTTGCTGTTAAAAATTATAATTTTCTTAATTGTTGCTAATTTTATATGGACAAGTAATAAAAACACTAAAAATTCTAGGATAAGACTTTAATTTTTAAATAAGTAATTTTTTTAATTTATTATTCTTTTCAATTTAAACAAAGCATTTTGGGTTAAGTAACTTATAATTATTAAGCAGAGACTGACTATTTCCTTGAATATATCTTTTAACTTCTCATGCACCTTTCCAATTACTATTTTAGAAAAAATTCTAACATTTTTCATTTAGGTCAAGAAAACTTAAAAATTTTTAAAAAAGTTAATTTTGCCTTTCTGATCTTATTTCGTAATTTGTTAGAGATACTACGGTAAATTTTAAAAGTATACCTAATTAATTTATAAGATTTTAAAATTGTTTAATAATTTTTGTATTATGAAGGATATTTGAAACTAACTCTCTTCTAAAGTGAAACTTTTAAAAAATAATTGATTTGGGCTAACCTAAAGTCTATCTCTTATTGTTTTTGTTCCCACGAAATAGATTTGAATATAAAATAATAATTTTAGTGGATTATTTTCCTATTGTGGTTAGTTGTGGTCAGTTGTAGTAACTTGTCTAGATAAAAGGTATATAAATATTTTAATAAGACGAAAAATAAAGAATAATTTGATTTTAACCAAAAATTTCTGTACAAAAGGAAAAAAGGTTTTATTCATGTAATTTTGCAATTTTTTTGTTTTAAACAATTTGTTTTATTTTCTTAATAAATATAATCGGAAAAGCAAAAATTAGATTCTTTTTAATAAAATTATAAGTATTTTAATCAATTTTTAGATAAAAGATTAATTTAGTATCCTTTATTCATTTATTAGGTTTTAGAATTGATTTCTAACTAACCATCATTAAAGTAAACAATTTAGAAAATATTTTGATTTTGGATAACTTAAACACTATTTATTATTATTTTTGTTCTCAAAGTCACTTCTGTTAAAAATTATAATTTTCTTAATTGTTTGCTAATTTTTATATGGACAAGTAATAAAACACTAAAAATTCAGGATAAGACTTTAATTTTTAAATAAGTATTTTTTTAATTTATTATTCTTTTCAATTTAAACAAAGCATTTGGGTTAAGTAACTTATAATTATTAAGCAGAGACTGACTATTTCCTTGAATATATCTTTTAACTTCTCATGCACCCTTTCCAATTACTATTTTTGAAAAATTCAACATTTTTCATTTAGGTCAAGAAAACTTAAAAATTTATTAAAAAGTTAATTTTGCCTTTCTGATCTTATTTCGTAATTTGTTAGAGATACTACGTAAATTTTAAAAGTATACCTAATTAATTTATAAGATTTTAAGAATTGTTTAATAATTTTGTATTATGAAGGATATTTAAACTAACTCTCTTCTAAAGTGAAACTTTTTAAAATAATTGATTTGGGCTAACCTAAAGTCTATCTCTTATTGTTTTTGTTCACGAAATAGATTTGAATATAAAATAATTTTAGTGGATTATTTGCCTATTGTGGTTAGTTGTGTCAGTTGTAGTAACTTGTCTAGATAAAAGGTATATAAATATTTTTAATAAGACGAAAATAAAGAATAATTTGATTTTAACCAAATTTCGTACAAAAGGGAAAAAAGGTTTTATTCATGTAATTTTGCATTTTTTTGTTTTAAACAATTTGTTTTATTTTCTAATAAATATATGGAAAAGCAAAAATTAGATTCTTTAATAAAATTATAAGTATTTTAATCAATTTTTAGATAAAAAGATTAATTTAGTATCCTTTATTCATTTATTAGGTTTTTAAATTGATTTCTAACTAACCATCATTAAATAAACAATTTTAGAAAAATATTTTGATTTTGGATAACTTAAACACTATTTATTATTATTTTGTTCTCACAAGTCACTTGCTGTTAAAAAATTATAATTTTCTTATTGTTTGCTAATTTTTATATGGACAAGTAATAAAACACTAAAAATTCTAGGATAAGACTTTAATTTTTAAATAAGTAATTTTTTAATTTATTATTCTTTCAATTTAAACAAAGCATTTTGGGTTAAGTAACTTATAATTATTAAGAGAGACTGACTATTTCCTTGAATATATCTTTTAACTTCTCATGACCTTTCAATTACTATTTTAGAAAAAATTCTAACATTTTTCATTTAGGTCAAGAAAACTTAAAATTTATTAAAAAAAGTTAATTTTGCCTTTCTGATCTATTTCGTAATTTGTTAGAGATACTACGGTAAATTTTAAAAAGTATACCTAATTAATTTATAAGATTTTAAGAATTGTTTAATAATTTTGTATTATGAAGGATATTTGAAACTAACTCTCTTCTAAAGTGAAACTTTTTAAAAAATAATTGATTTGGGCTAACCTAAAGTCTATCTCTTATTGTTTTTTGTTCCCACGAAATAGATTTGAATATAAAATAATAATTTTAGTGGATTATTTGCCTATTGTGGTTAGTTGTGGTCAGTTGTAGTAACTTGTCTAGATAAAAAGGTATATAAATATTTTTAATAAGACGAAAAATAAAGAATAATTTGATTTTAACCAAAAAATTTCTGTACAAAGGGAAAAAAAAGGTTTTATTCATGTAATTTTGCATTTTTTTGTTTTAAACAATTTGTTTTATTTTCTTAATAAATATAATCGGAAAAGCAAAAATTAGATTCTTTTTAATAAAATTATAAGTATTTTAATCAATTTTTTTAGATAAAAGATTAATTTAGTATCCTTTATTCATTTATTAGGTTTTTAGAATTGATTTCTAACTAACCATCATTAAAAGTAAACAATTTTAGAAAAATATTTTGATTTTGGATAACTTAAACACTATTTATTATTATTTTTGTTCTCACAAGTCACTTGCTGTTAAAAATTATAATTTTCTTGAATTGTTTGCTAATTTTTATATGGACAAGTAATAAAAACACTAAAAATTCTAGGATAAGACTTTAATTTTTTAAATAAGTATTTTTTTAATTTATTATTCTTTTCAATTTAAACAAAGCATTTTGGGTTAAGTAACTTATAATTATTAAGCAGAGACTGACTATTTCCTTGAATATATCTTTTAACTCTCATGCACCCTTTCCAATTACTATTTTTAGAAAAACTTCTAACATTTTTCATTTAGGTCAAGAAAACTTAAAAATTTATTAAAAAAGTTAATTTTTGCCTTTCTGATCTTATTTCGTAATTTGTTAGAGATACTACGGTAAATTTTAAAAAGTATACCTAATTAATTTATAAGATTTTAAGAATTGTTTAATAATTTTGTATTATGAAGGATATTTGAAACTAACTCTCTTCTAAAGTGAAACTTTTTAAAAATAATTGATTTGGGCTAACCTAAAGTCTATCTCTTATTGTTTTTGTTCCCACGAAATAGATTTGAATATAAATAATAATTTTAGTGGATTATTTGCCTATTGTGGTTAGTTGTGGTCAGTTGTAGTAACTTGTCTAGATAAAAGGTATATAAATATTTTTAATAAGACGAAAAATAAAGAATAATTTGATTTTAACCAAAAATTTCTGTACAAAAGGAAAAAAGGTTTTATTCATGTAATTTTTGCATTTTTTTGTTTTAAACAATTTGTTTATTTTCTTAATAAATATAATCGGAAAAGCAAAATTAGATTCTTTTTAATAAAATTATAAGTATTTTAATCAATTTTTAGATAAAAGATTAATTTAGTATCCTTTATTCATTTATTAGGTTTTTAGAATTGATTTCTAACTAACCATCATTAAAAGTAAACAATTTTAGAAAAATATTTTGATTTTGGATAACTTAAACACTATTTATTATTATTTTTGTTCTCACAAGTCACTTGCTGTTAAAAAATTATAATTTTCTTGAATTGTTTGCTAATTTTTATATGGACAAGTAATAAAAACACTAAAAATTCTAGGATAAGACTTTAATTTTTTAAATAAGTATTTTTTTTAAAATTTATTATTCTTTTCATGTAAACAAAGCATTTTGGGTTAAGTAACTTATAATTATTAAGCAGAGACTGACTATTTCCTTGAATATATCTTTAACTTCTCATGCACCCTTTCCAATTACTATTTTTAGAAAAAATTCTAACATTTTTCATTTAGGTCAAGAAAACTTAAAAATTTATTAAAAAAGTTAATTTTGCCTTTCTGATCTATTTCTAATTTGTTAGAGATACTACGGTAAATTTTAAAAAGTATACCTAATTAATTTATAAGATTTTAAGAATTGTTTAATAATTTTTGTATTATGAAGGATATTTGAAACTAACTCTTCTAAAGTGAAACTTTTTAAAAAAATAATTGATTTGGGCTAACCTAAAGACTATCTCTTATTGTTTTTTGTTCCCACGAAATAGATTTGAATATAAAATAATAATTTTAGTGGATTATTTGCCTATTGTGGTTAGTTGTGGTCAGTTGTAGTGACTTGTCTAGATAAAAAGGTATATAAATATTTTTAATAAGACGAAAAATAAAGAATAATTTGATTTTAACCAAAAATTTCTGTACAAAAGGGAAAAAAAGGTTTTATTCATGTAATTTTTGCATTTTTTTGTTTTAAACAATTTGTTTTATTTTCTTAATAAATATAATCGGAAAAGCAAAAATTAGATTCTTTTAATAAAATTATAAGTATTTTAATCAATTTTTTAGATAAAAGATTAATTTAGTATCCTTTATTCATTTATTAGGTTTTTAGAATTGATTTCTAACTAACCATCATTAAAAGTAAACAATTTTAGAAAAATATTTTGATTTTGGATAACTTAAACACTATTTATTATTATTTTTGTTCTCACAAGTCACTTGCTGTTAAAAATTATAATTTTCTTAATGTTTAATTTTATATGGACAAGTAATAAAAACACTAAAATTCTAGGATAAGACTTTAATTTTTAAATAAGTATTTTTTAATTTATTATTCTTTTCAATTTAAACAAAGCATTTTGGGTTAAGTAACTATAATTATTAAGGAACTGACTATTTCCTGAATATATCTTTTAACTCTTGCCCCTTCCAATTACTATTTTAAAAAATTTAACATTTTTCATTTAGGTCAAGAAAACTTAAAATTTTTAAAAAAGTTAATTTTTGCCTTTCTGATCTATTTCGTAATTTGTTAGAGATACTACGGTAAATTTTAAAGTATACCTAATTAATTTATAAGATTTTAAGAATTGTTTAATAATTTTTGTATTATGAAGGATATTTGAAACTAACTCTCTTCAAAGTGAACTTTTTTAAAAATAATTGATTTGGGCTAACCTAAAGTCTATCTCTTATTGTTTTTGTTCCCACGAAATAGATTTGAATATAAAATAATAATTTTAGTGGATTATTTGCCTATTGTGGTTAGTTGTGGTCAGTTGTAGTAACTTGTCTAGATAAAAGGTATATAAATATTTTTAATAAGACGAAAAATAAGAATAATTTGATTTTAACCAAAATTTCTGTACAAAAGGGGAAAAAAGGTTTATTCATGTAATTTTTTTTTGTTTTAAACAATTTGTTTTATTTTCTTAATAAATATAATCGGAAAAGCAAAAATTAGATTCTTTTTAATAAAATTATAAGTATTTTAATCAATTTTTTTAGATAAAAGGATTAATTTAGTATCCTTTATTCATTTATTAGGTTTTTAGAATTGATTTCTAACTAACCATCATTAAAAGTAAACAATTTTAGAAAAATATTTTGATTTTGGATAACTTAAACACTATTTATTATTATTTTGTTCTCACAAGTCATTGCTGTTAAAAATTATAATTTTCTTGAATTGTTTGCTAATTTTTATGGACAAGTAATAAACACTAAAAATTTAGGATAGACTTAATTTAATAAGTATTTTTATTTATTATTTTCAATTAAAAAAGCATTTGGTTATAACTTATAATTATTAGCAGAGACTGACTATTTCCTGAATATATTTAATCATGCACCTTCAATTACTATTTTTAGAAAATTAACATTTCATTTAGGTCAAGAAAACTTAAAAATTTATTTAAAAGTTAATTTGCCTTTCTGATCTATTTCGTAATTTGTTAGAATCGTAATTTTAAAAATATACCTAATTAATTTATAGATTTTAAGAATTGTTTAATAATTTTGTATTATGAAGGATATTTGAAACTAACCTCTCTAAAGTGAAACTTTTTAAAAATAATTGATTTGGGTAACCTAAAGTCTATTTATTGTTTTTTTTCCCCGAAATAGATTTGAATATAAAATAATAATTTTTGGATTATTTGCCTATTGTGGTTAGTTGTGTCAGTTGTAGTAACTTGTCTAGATAAAAGGTATATAAATATTTTAATAAGACGAAAAATAAAGAATAATTTGATTTTAACCAAAAATTTCTGTACAAAAGGGAAAAAGGTTTTATTCATGTAATTTTGCATTTTTTGTTTAAAAATTTGTTTTATTTTCTTAATAAATATAATCGGAAAAGCAAAATTAGATTCTTTTTAATAAATTATAAGTATTTTAATCAATTTTAGATAAAAAGATTAATTTAGTATCCTATTCATTTATTAGGTTTTAGAATTGATTTCTAACTAACCATCATTAAAAGTAAACAATTTTAGAAAAATATTTTGATTTTGGATAACTTAAACACTATTTATTATTATTTTTGTTCTCACAAGTCACTTGCTGTTAAAATTATAATTTTCTTTATTTGTTTTTGCGTAATAAAACACTAAAAATTCTAGGAAAACTTTAATTTTTAAATAAGAATTTTTAATTATTATTCTTTCATTAAAAAGCATTGGGTTAAGTAACTTAATTATTAAGCAGAGACTACTATTTGAATATACTTAACTTCTCATGCACCCTTTCCAATTATTTTGAAAATAACATTTTCATTTAGGTCAAGAAAACTTAAATTTATAAAAGTTAATTTGCCTTTCTGATCTTTTCGTAATTTGTTAGAGATACACGTAATTTAAAGTAACCTAATTAATTTATAAGATTTTAGAATTGTTTAATAATTTTATTAGAAGGATATTTGAAACTAACTTTAATAAATTTAATATTGATTTGAACCTAAATTATCTCTTATTGTTTTGTCCCAAATATTGAATATAATAATTTATGATTTCTATTTGGTATTGTCAGTGTAGAACTGTCTATAAAGATATAATATTTTTAATAAGAGAAAAATAAAGAATAATTGATTTTAACAATTTGAAAGGAAAAGTTTTATTCATGTAATTTTTGCATTTTTTTGTTTAAACAATTTGTTTATTTTTAATAAATAAATCGGAAAAGCAAAAATAGATTCTTTTTAATAAAATTATAAGTATTTTAATCAATTTTTTAATAAAAAGATAATTTAGTATCTTATTCATTTATTAGGTTTTAGAATTGATTTCTAACTACCATCATTAAAATAAACAATTTTAGAAAAATATTTTGATTTTGGATAACTTAAAACTATATTTATTTTAAATTAAGTTTTGCTTTAAAATTATTTATTTTAAGTCTAGTAATTAAAAAGTATACCTAATAATTTATAAGATTTTAAATTTTAATAATTTTTTTTATAAGGTATTAATCTTCTTTAAATAAACTTTTGTAAAATAATTATTTGTAACAAAGCTATTCTTATTTTTTTTTTCCCACTGAAATAATTTATAAAAAAATTTTTAGATTTTTCATTTGGTAGTTAATATTTAAATGTTTTTACAGTTATATATTTTAATAAGAGAAAATAAGAAAATTTATTTTAACCAATTTTACAAATGAAAATGTTTTATTTGTATTTTGATTTTCTATTTCAATATTTTTTAAAAAAATATATGGAAAGCAAAATTAATTTTTTTATAAAATAAGATTTTAATAATTTTAGATAAAAAGATTATTTGTCTTTGTTATTTTGGTTTTTAGAATTTCTAAAACATATAAAATAAACAATTTAAAAAATATTTGATTTTAACAAAATTTTATATATTTAGTTTAATCATGTAAATTATAATTTTTTTTTTTAAATTTTTTATGCTAATAAAACATAAAAATCAGATAAGATTTTTTTAAATAATAATTTTTTTTTAATTTTTTTTTTTAAAAAAATTTGGTTTAATTTATATTTTAATGATTAACTACTTCTTAATAACTTTTAATTATGCCTTTCATTACTATTTTTAAAAAATTAATTTTCATTTGCGAAAACTTAAAATTTATTTAAAAAAGTTATTTGCCTTTCTGACTATTTCGTAATTTGTAGGATAAACGTAAATTTTAAAAAGTATACCTAATTAATTATATTTTAAAATTTTTAATAATTTTGTTTATAAGATATTTAAACTAACTCTTCTAAATAACTTTTAAAATTTGATTGGGCTTCCTAAATCTATCTCTATTGTTTTTGTTCCCAGAAATAATTTGAATATAAAAAATAATTTTAGGTTATTTGCCTTTTGTTAGTTTATTGTATTGTTAGATAAAAGGTAATAAATTTTAAAAGACAAAAATAAAAATAATTTGATTTTAAAAATTTTTGTAAAAAGGGAAAAAAGTTTTAATGAATCTTTTTTTTAAACAATTTGTTTTATTTTCTTAAAATATAATCGAAAAGTTATTTTTTAATAAAATTATAATATTTAATAATTTTTTTAGTAAGATTAATTTGTATCTTTATTCATTTATTAGGTTTTTAGAATTGATTTAATAACATATTAAAATAAACAATTAAAAAATATTGATTTTGATTTAACACATTTTTTTATTTTTGTAAAGTCATTCTTAATTTAATTTTTTATTTTAATTGTTTATTTTCAATAAAAACGAAAACAGATTAGTTTTTTATAAATAATATTTTTATTTTTTTTAAAATTAATTTATACTTTTGTTATATTTAAATTGATTCTAACTACTCTTAAATAACATTTTAATTTATTGATTTAAAAATTTATATTTTTTGTTCAATACTTAAAAATTATAATTATTTTTTTATTTGAATTAAAACACTAAATTTAAAAGATTAATTTTTATAAGATTTTAATTTTATTTTTTTTATTTG
>JAHBCN010023337.1:0-12770 GCA_019359885.1 Listronotus oregonensis | reverse complement strand
AAAATAATTCTTTTTAACATTATCTTTAAAATTTAAGAAAAAATAGCCTTGTACACTTTTTTAAATTCTTTCTCTGAAGGAAGACTTTTACTGCAGCCAATCTACATTCAAATTATTGGTGTTAAAAAGCTTCCAATAGAGCTACTACCAATAGCTGTAATTGCATATTTGAATATAACTTTTAATTAAAAATAACTTTATTTTATAACATTCTTCTGTATTGTAAAAAATAAAGGTACTTTACTCCTGAGTAAAATTCATATTTTTTGACAAAACTCGTATACGGCTTAAAAAAATTGGAAACTAATGGTTGCAAGTTTTGGACCATGCAGAACTTTTTATTAAGAATAACTTTTTTTCGTAAACCTAATAATAAAAAAGTTTTCCTTATGGTTCCAGCTTAAGTAGACACACTGTTTTTTGAAATTAAGTTTAACATTGACATAAATTTTGTAAAATTTATTTTTTTTTATTTCAGAGTTGTCAAAGAGATATCAAACGACTAAGAGAGAAGGAGTTACTTTTGCAAGGAGAATTGGCGCAGGCGCATAAAGAAATTATGCGGCTCAGGGAGCTGCTCAAGGACTAAAAAGTCCTGTCGCAGTTGTCAAATCAAGAAAAATGTTTTGATTTGTTTGTTTTTGGCGATTATAAACATAAAAGTAATCAGTTTCGATTATTTTTATAAAATAATATTTGGAACTGATTGAGGTTAGAAATTTAAAAACAATTATTTAAAAAAGTTTAAAATTGTGTGGTTATTACAACACAAATAAGAAGTTTACAAAAAACTCGAGCCCAAAACAAACAAAACTTTAGAGACTCGATCTCTAATAGATATTGTAAAAAAGTATGAAAGAATGTTTTTTTTTTCTTTAGGTTTATTATAGAAAGTTTTAAGTCGTTGGACTTAATTCTTGTTTTTTTACCTGATTTCAGTTATTAAACTAAGTTAAGTTAGTTTTTGACTTGTTTAAGCTATTAAGCATTTATTTTTTGAGAATAAGTATTACTTTCATTTTATAGACTATTATGTTTTCCAGAAAATAACACGAATAGTGTATTACAAAAGCCGAAATCATGAATTATTTGTCTGGGGATGTAACCTCAAATATTTTTTACAACCACCTTGTCAAAAAAATATTAATAGGAAAAGCAAATATTTTTTTGAAAACATTTTAACAGGTTAAATATTGGTAATCAACGGTTAAACTAATGTATTTACGAGAATCTTTCAAAAATTTCGGTAATTGTCTAGTACGGGAGTTTTTTTGGGGATCTGATCACGATTTTTAGTTAGAAACGTTTCGTTTTCGAGATATCCATCATCAAACTTGAGAATCAAACTTACCTCATTTACACTATTCTTCTTTTTTTGCACATAATTCTCGATTTTTGCACTAAATTAGCACACAATCTTTTATAAACACCTTTTAATAAACAAAGTATAAAATAAGTATAACAACAAGTTTTTAAAAGAGTGTTAATTATTATTATGTGCCAATTTAGTGTAAAAATAAAGAATTCTGTGCAAAAAAAAGAAGGAATAGTGTAAATGAGGTTGGTTTGGATTTCAAGTTTGATGATGGATATCTCGAAAACGAAAGGTTTTAGACTAAAAATTCATATTTGTGATCAGAGCCCAAAAAAACCCCCGTATACTAAAATTGGACAAAACAGGAAAAGGAGGGACTAAATGATAAATATATGCAGTGAAGAATATACTAACACAAAATGGTCATTAAAAAAAAATAACACTTAAAGAGAACCTAAAAAACTGGTTTTTGATCGGTTGTAAGAAAATATATTGGGGACACCCTATAGAAATTAAGATATTGTAATACTTACTTTTCGTGTTATTTTTTGGGACACGTCTCAGAATTCTGTTTAATTTCTTAATTTTTATGTTACTATTTCAGTTACCAAATCCATGTTAATTTTGTGACAGTTATTATAACTTAAAATAAAATATACAAGAGCCGATTTTTTGCGATTGACATTTTTAAGGCGCTTAAGCCGTTTATGTCAATGTTTTGATCATGAAAGAAAGCCTCATGAAGACCAAAAGATCGCGAAAAAACGACTTTTGACTTATCAAGAAAATAGTTTAGAAAAATGTATGTACTACTAAAAAACGCCTATACGAGTGGAGGTTCTAGAATTTTCAATTTTTTTACATAAAAAATGAGATATAGTGCCTACACCGAATATATAGCAGATGTTATTGGCCTCCTCGGGAATATTTTAATAAAGAAAATTTTTATTTTGAAATTTGCAAAAATAGTTGATTTTTGGCAGCGCCCCCAGAGAAAAATCTAAGTTACAAAAGAGAATCCTCAATTGGTATTTTTTTCGTAAATATGATCGCTACCAAAAAATCTATTTTGTAAACTTTAAAATAAAAATTTTCTTTACCAAAGTGTCCCCTTCGAGGCCAATAGTATTTGGTATATACAGGGTGTCCCAACTCTATTTATACACTAAATATCCCTGCCCTTGTACCGGGTGTCCAAATAAAAAAGGACGCCGGCTGTATCTAAGAAAATGTTTATCGCACAGCGTTGGGGAAAAATATTTTTGGTGAAAGTGGTCAAAAGTTTTCAAGTTTCTGAAATGGACGCTAGGGGGCGTAAGTGCAATCTTGAATCTAAAAAAGTGATGTTTCTGTGAATTTTGCTATATTAACCTAACAAAAAAATACCTTATTTTGAAAGTCGAGGATAATTTGAACCTTTTTTGTTTAACAATTTTTGCTAAATCTCTAAAAATAAAGAGGTGGGAGGTATTTAAAGGTTTCCGTAAAAAACACCCTGTATCTCCGAAAGGGCTAAGCCGATTTTAACAAACTTGGGCTAGTTTAAAAGAGCTGTTCTTGAGCTATAACTGTTATATTATTTGAAGTTTTGTTAGTTTCACATGTCGCCGCTAGAGGGCTTTTTTCGAAATTCCAACAGAAATGGTTAATTTTCTCAAAAAAATTAAATGCATTGGTATGATTTTTTTATAAAAAAGTAGCTAAATGATGCTTAAACAAGCTCGCGAAAACCATATCTCGATATCTTGTTCCTTACCTAAAATTTAGGACAAAGAAAATTTTATACATCAATATCTCAAAAACTATAAAAGCTACAAGAAACTTTATATGACATAAATTATGTATTTTTATGAAACCTTTAATTTAGGTTATATAATCTTTTCGCCTATATGCAATACTTTACGAATTATAATCAATAAATCGAATTTTCAGAATTTTTTTATGTATACCCACTCTGGAATTCGATTTTTTTATTATAACTCGTAAAGTACTGCATTTAGACAAAAATATTATATAACCCAAATTAAAGGTTCTGTAAAAATACATATTTAATGCCCTATAAAATTTCTTGTAGGTTCTATAGTTTTTGAGATATTGACGTATAAAATTTTCTTGGGCCTAAATTTTAGGTAAGGAACAAGATATCGAGATACGGTTTTGGCGAGCTTGTTTAGGCATTATTTAGCTACTTTTTCAGGAAAAAAAATTATACCAATGCATTTAATTTTTTGAGAAAATTAACCTGTCGCAATATCGAAAAAAGCCCTCTAGCGTCAACATGTAATACTAACAAAACTTCAAATATTAAAACATTTATAGCCCAAGAAAAGCTCTTGTGAACTAGCCCAAGATTATTAAAATCGGCCTAATCGTTACGAAGATACACTGTGTTTTTTACGAAAGCCTTTAAATACCCCTCACCACTTTATTTTTAGAGATTTAGCAAAATTTGTTAATCAAAAAAGGTTCAAATTATCCTCGATTTTGAAAATCAGGTATTTTTTTGTTAGGTTAATATAGCAAAATTCACAGAAACATGCAGTTACACAACTAAGCGGCTATTTCAGAAACTTGACAATAATTTCCAGCTATTTCTCTTGACCACTTTTACTAAAAATATTTTCCCCAACGCTGTGCGATTACATTTTCTGAATACAGCCGGCTTCTTTTCTTATTTGGACACCCGGTACATGAGCAGAGATTTAGTGTATAGAGTTGGGACACCCTGTATTTAGTGTGGGTCTTATGTCTCACTTTTTACCTAAAATTTTTTGAAAATCCTAGGGACGCCACTGGCCTATACTACTACATTATAAATGTTGCACATATTTTCATAGATAACACTAATAAGCGATCGATGTTCTAGTACATGTCAACTTTTCTCAGAAACTACTGAAGATTTTTTCTCTGTATTACTCCACTTACATCACAAAATTACTGAAAAACTTACTCTCCCATTTGTATTTCGTTTTGTTTTGTGATATTTTTCTAAAAACTATGGATTCTAGTTTTTTTTCTTTTGTGGAATTTAGTTGTAGGTATTTATTCATTAGTATGATGTGTTCACTTTTAATTGAGTTATAAATGAAAATAACGTAAAATTAACAAAAGAAATAATAGTCACGTGATTCGCATAAGTTGTAAAATATTATTTTTTTACTAAAAAAAATTCATTTTATTTTTTTAAACTTCTATTTTTTTCTTAATGTTTATTGAAAATAGAACAATTTGAAAAAAAAATTGAAAATATTCATTTTTACAAATTAATTTTTTTGAGTAGTCAAATATTTTTATTCTTAAAGTTTACCAAAAATGGAATAATTTTTTTTAAATCAAAAATGTCAATTTTTCGATAATTTTTTTGAAAAATCCAAAAATTGATATTTAAAAAGTGATAAATTAAATGTCTTTACACGTAGAATATGAAACAAATACCAGAAATTGCTTAACTTCAATGGATGCCTTTTATTGACGAAAAACTTGAAAACTACCCATTTTTAAGCTTCAAAGTAAAAATTAGCACCGATTTTTTTTTGGGTTTTTCTTAAAAGATTCAGAAATGCACCGTAAAATAAAACAAAATGAAAAAAAAACATGTCAATATTTCTGTTTTTAGATTTTTTTGTTTTTAATTTCGATAATTTTGTTAAAAACAATTGAATTTTTTTTTTTAAAAAAAAAATTGAGCAATAAATTTTGTTATTTTTCCTTATTGTAATTTTTATATTAAGAAAATATAAATATTAATAATATATTTATAAATATATTATATATTATATATATATATATATATATATATATATATATATATATATATATATATATATATATATATATATATATATATATATATATATATATATATATATATATATATAATATAATATATATATATATATATATATATATATATTATATATATTATATATAATATATATATATATATATATATATATATATATATATATATATATATATATATATATATATATATATATATATATATAATATATAATATATATATATATATATATACTAACATTTTATCTTCAAAAACTATCCGAAATACGTATTTATACCATTTTTCATACCTCTTTTAAAAATGGAACACACCATAAAAATCTGTACATTATTAAAAAAAAACTATTACCAATACCTTTATTTATACCAAAGTAACATTCCCCAAAAATGATTTTTTTTTCAGAAAAAAGTTTATTATTTACTAAGTGTATATAACAAAAAGTATTTATTAGAATTTAAGTTCAGTTCTGTAAGTAAACGCAACGTTTTGTGTATATGTTAGATTTTTCATATTTTTTAATTTGTTTATAAATATATATTTAAGTTTACTTTTTTTTTGTACAATTTGCAATATGTATTAATTACTAAATGTTAGTATTAAAGATTATTATTTACAAATACAGGGCTTTTTAAATTTGGTGTACAAATGTAACCCAATAATCCGAATTACCCAAAATACTTACTGCATATCCGGATTACGGCGTAAATTTTTCGGATTGTCAAATGTCTGGATTACCTCCTATCCGGATTACCACAAGTAATTTAAAGCCCTTCAGTTTTTATATTAAAAACATATTTATAAAAAAAGATCTATTAATCATCACGAAGAAAGAGAAACACAGTAACACCTGGTGCACATTCCAACCACTATAGCGCTATGTTTCATTCAAATGATAACCAAAATCCGGATTACGTAGTACACAATACATTCAAATAAAAATCCGGATTACCGCTGATCCGGATTATCAATCAAGTCTTAAAAGAAAAGAAACTGAATTTGAAAGTCCCTGTAAGATTTAATATTGTATATATGTTTCTCATTGTTCAATTTTTTGCTTTAATCATAAGATATTGATAAGTTTTAGGGTTTCAATTTCGAGAAAAACTAACTAAAAGGCCTTTTCTATAAAAATTATTAGTAAAAATTCTATTACGTTAAAATTTCAGATATTTAGAAAAAAATATATATTAAATGTGTAAAAGTAGTTATTAAATAATGGAAATTCATACGTAACCTTTTTGGACACTTTTTAAGTATTTTTTTTTTAAGTAGAGACGCCAATTTGTAAAATAAAAAGATATTTTTCTTCCTATAAAAAATATTTTTCTAAAATTGTTGATAATTTTACAAAAAACATTCATCTTCATTTTTATGAACAAAAAATTGTAGTTATGTGTCTATTTTGGTTACGGTGTTGTTACAGTTTTCTTACGTAAAATTTTTCTTGCTCACATTTTTCAATCTGCGTACGCGCACTATTTGGTTTTTAATAAACGTTGCAATTTTTGTTTCATGCAAAAAGAATACAGCAGGCGCTATTTTAAGGTGTATATACCGACCTTAAAATATTTTAACTATATACAATTAACTTAACCTTAAAGAAGGTCAAAGCTTTGTAAAAATATTTTTGTGAATAACAAATTAAAAATTCATTTGTGCAATAATTTTATACTAAGGAGTTTTACAAAATAATTAAATATATTGTTTACAAATGCCAATAAGTTTGTAAACTTATTTGAAACAAATTGCAGCAATATATTTTTAAATAAAGTTGCATGTAAGAAAAAGTTCAGCAAAAAAATCATGTAATTTTTTTTTAACTGTAAAGACCTTAAAACAACTAGTTTCACCCTTATGGGTTTAACACACTGTTTCTTTTTACAAAATTGGCGTCTTTATTTTCTTTTCATAAAACAAGGTTGTGTTTTTTGTTCTATTCCACATTTGACAATTTGTTCTGACGTTTATTTTTTACTGCAAGTCTAATAAATATCTTAATGTGACATTTGTTGTTTTTTTTAATCCCATTTTCAAAAGTTAAGGGCTTGACATACTCTGTCTACCTCCCCCCTTTCTTACTCAGTGATTGGGTTCCTTTATTCGTCGTAAAACGGCTTTTTTAGGAATTAAATGGAATTGAAATATAGGGTAAATAAAAGTGTCTTTTATCTAATTTTACCCAATTGCTCTTATAGTCCATTAAATAAAGGGACCAAGCTGTAAATAAATCTGTACACTTTTCCCTTCTTAGGTCTTCGGGGATGCTTTCGAGCGAAAAAAAAGTTTATCAACATTAACAGGTGGGAAAGGGCTGAAAATGGCCCTCGCCTTCCAAGAAAATGGTAATTCTGCCAAAATATGCGAATTGGCAATTTTTTTTTTAGACAAAAATGTCGCCTTAATTCAAAAATTGGTCCTTACAATTTTTTTCGAAAAATCGATAGTTTTCGAGATAACCGGACCCAAAAGTCGCCTTATTTCAGCTGCCGCTCTACCGCTAGAATGCCGCTATCTTCATGGATTCACTTATAAGGGGGGTTTTTAAAATAATGTACATTTTTAATCATTAAAAAGTTTAAAGTTTTCAGAATGGGAAAACCCGTACCTATCATTGCATATGAGTTTGGGTCAAGGAAGTTTAAAGGTGTAGGAAGCCCAATGCTATGGCCCATTCGATCAAAAAATGTCCAGCCCAGTATGAAAATAACTGTCAGAGTTGGCCCCCAAATTCTGCGCAATAACAAAATTCCACGAAATAATTTAATGTTTGCCTACTTACACACTGATAAATCAGTGTGAAGTTAGCCAACCTTTAAATAATTTTATGAGAGCCGGAGACCGTTTTTTGGATTGATCAAAACCTTCTTATTTTGGATTAGTGTTTATTAAATTGTGACTATAATTTTGTGTTTATTGTTTTTTTACTTATAATTTCGTAACAAAAAATTAGAGGTTGTATGGTTTTGTCTTGCAAATCCAAGGGTAACATAACCGTCTTTTTAACTTTAGGTAAGTATTTTTTATATTTAAATTAGGTGTTTTATTAGACGTAACGTTAGGTAACAGAATAAATAATAATATATTAATTATGAATAATAGAAAATGAAAATTTCATAGGAAATATTAGTGAGAAAAGTAAGGCAATCTTAACTATCTTTTAGATGATTTCCACAATGTTTGTGTATTTCGGGATTATTAAAAAGAAATAAGGTTTACATTTAGGTACTTTTATTTATTTAATAATTTATACCTCTTTTAAAGGATCAAAATTATTGATTACTGGGCGACCAGGAAAATTTTAATATATACAGGTCCCTCTAATTGAATGAGGAAAATTTGTTTTTGGGGCGCTGATTACAAATTAAAATGGCAATTTTCGTTTTCTAAATATTCATCATCAAAATCGAAAATCAACTAACCTTATTTACACTATTCTTTTCTTTTTAAAAAATTTTATTTTTACACTAAATTGGCACAAATATTTCACAAACATTTTAAAAAACTTTTTTTAAAGTTTATTTTACACCTTTTTTTACTTTTATTTTTAAGCAAATATGGTGCTGCCTTTTTTAACTTAAAAGTTCGCAATTTAATGGAAAAAAAATGTAAAATAAATAAAAATACAAAGTTTTTAAAGGTTTATAAAATATCGTGTGCCACTTAGTGTAAAAATCAAAATTGTGTACAAAAAGAAGGGAATATAGTGAAAATGAGGTTAGTTTAATTTTCAACTTTGATGATGAAGATCTCGGAAACGAAACATTGCCAAAAGATTTTTTTTTCAGATTTGTTAAACAGCGCCCCAAAAAAAACCCGTATACCAAATTTGATCAAAATCGGAGAAGGGGGCAACTTTCGAGACAATACCATTTTTTAAAAATAAATTAGATTTTTGGTTTTTTTGCATTATCAACTTTTAAGCTAGACATACTGTACACACATAATATTTACAATTATTACAATGGATACTCAGGTACCAAAGGTTTACTAAACATTTTTAACCAAATGTTATTCTGTCTCATGAATGTTTGTTATTAGTGAAAAGTATATGCCTAAAAAGGAGTTTATAAAAATTTTCACTTTTTAATGTACAACCAGAATCTTAGGATTAGATTAAACTCATTTACACTATCTTGCCCTTCTTTTATACAAAATTGGTGATAAGTACATAATACTATCATACAATGTTTAAATTTATTTTAAAAAATCGTGTTTTTATTTATTTAAAAGATTTTTGGTAAAAATACAAAACTTCCAAAAATATCGACCATTTAAATAGAAGGCAGTAAGTTGCGCCTCTATTCTTTCCATATTATATCAGATGATATAAAATCTAATATTACCAATAATTTTAAATATTCTATAGTAGTATCCTTTAATAACCAACAATTTTGTGCAAAAAATAAAAAAAACAGTGAATGTTGAAATTTGACATTTGATGATGTAATTTTATAGATAGTAACAAAGAATTATGTAAATCCGGCCCTGACCTACTATTCATTGCGCAAATTCCGCGGGGCCAACCCCCCTATTCCCGCTGCCCTGCACGCCTGGACAATTTTGTTCTACAGTATTGGGCTTCCATACACCTTTAAACTTCCTTGGTTTGGGTCAATTCTGATTTTCTAGAATATTAATTGAAATTGAAAAAAGCGGTCAAAGTTTTTTTTCACAATATTTTGAGAGTATTTCATTAATTTATTGATATTTTTTGAAAAAATGGTTTGTTATTAACATTGTTTTTTATAATAAGACCTTAGCAAGTTTCAATGATCCCAGAAAATTTCCTTCACCATGTTTCTTGCGTTTTGATAAAACATTGATTTAACCATCTGCATTTTTTTGCCGTTTCCGGAGTTCTAGAAAATCTGTATGTTATGGATTTTTCGACGGCCGTTTTTGCGAATAATATTGGTTTTGCGAAAAAAAGGTAGGGACCATTTTAGTAGATTTCGGGGTGATCTCCATTTTTGTCTAATTAAAAATTCTCTAATTCGCATATTTTGACAGATATTCGCGGAAAACTCTTTTTTGGGACTTTGAAAGGCCATTTTAAGCGGGTTCCTACGTCGAAATCGTCATAAACTTTTTCTCGCTCGAAAGCATCCGCGAAAACCTAAGCAGGTGTACAGGGCGTCCCAAACTGGACGCGTTCTTATGGGAACAACCCTTATTTAAAGGGATAGAAAAAAATTGACCAAGGTGGCCGGAGTCAAATTTAATGAGAAAACTACTGGCGCTAACAAAACTTTGTATCTCTTATCGTTTGGCCACTAGAGGGCGTTTCTCGAATTTCGTCGATTTTTTAAATGCCCATAACTTTCTTATTAATAAAGATAATTAATTTTAATAAAACTTTTTTAAGGCACTTTTTTTCGTAGAATTCATTGCGATAGGCAGATTTTTTAAAAGGGCTTTAGATTTTCGTGCACCACCCCAAAATCATTTTTTTATATGGACCACCCTATATTTTATAAAATTTTTGAAAAGCTGGTAAAATTTCCTAAATTTTGATGTATCACTTGTTATGTTTTTTTTAAAAAACCATTAGCAGTATTACGATTAAAAAATTAAAATAATGTGCCTACAGAAATCAACATTGCCATGACTAATAAAATGACATAGGATGCTAACATGTTATGATTAAAACAACAGATCTAAAGTTTTTGATAAGATTACTCATAGTTAATATATTAAATTAATATTTATCTAATACACAAACGAAACAACAACAAACCAACAATATTTAAAAAAAAACATAACTCTACCTAATCCTAATAAATTTTTTATGGAATTTAATTAACGATAATAAATAATCAAAAATAAAATAAAATTATGTTCAAATTGCCTCCCATTTTGTTGTACGCAAATTCTACATCTTTTTTTTACAGCATTAACTGCATTAATAAGTTCTATATTTTGAACTCGGTTAAACGCACCTCGCAACGCCCTTTCTAATTCTTCCCGGCTATTAAAATTATTGTTTTTATAAGTAAGGTCTCTAATTCTACCCCAAAGAAAAAAGTCTAAGGGAGTCAGGTCCGGTGACCTGGCAGGCCATTGTATGGGCCCTTGTTTTCCCCACCCAATTTTTACCAAACTGAACATTAAGGTAATCGTTTACGGTCCTTGCACAATGCGCAGGGGCACCATCATGCTGGAAGAAGACTCTGGGTATCAGCGGTTCATCACAAATGTAGGGTCCAATGAATTGTCCTCTAACAATTCCCACCCACACATTGAAGCTAAATCTTCCTTGTTTATTGTGTGTAAGTCGCATTGGGACCAAGTGTAATCATTAAACCGATTAAATATCCCCCACTACTAATCGAAGCCTCGTCAGACCAAATACAATTTAAAGCAAAATTTGGTTAATTTGTATTTTATTTAAAAACCACTCACAAAAAGGAGTTCTTCATCAAAATCCTCAGGGAGAAGATTTTGCGGGTTGATAAGGCTTAAATTTGTTTTTTTTTTTAAAATCCTGTGGTTTTTGCTTCTGGATATGCCAGTCTCTGCTTCAAGTTTTCTTGTGGAAGGGACCATTATTTTCAAAATAAAGTGCCCCGGTTTTTACTTCATTTCTTGATTTTATTATAATTTGCTCTGGGTTTGTTAAAAGAGCCAAAATTTTAAAAATTATGGCAAGTCTAGCAAATACATCCCTGGATGGTTGCTGCCGTTCGGGATATTTTTGAAAATACAAGTTTCTTGCCGCCTGAGCATTTTTGTTGCTTTCTATGTAACATTCAAGCATGTTGAACTTTTCAAAATTTTCATACATTTTTTAGCACTTTTTTAAAAACCCTTTTAAAAACTTATTTAAATTACTTTTTTTTTTACTAAAAAAACTAAAATATTTAACAATATCAAGTACCACTGTCAATTCTCAACTTTTTTGAACTGTTAAAATATTAAAACCAAAAAACATATGCACGGCCTACTGCTTTTTTTCGTAGCCTTTAAATATGTGGCTTTAATCATAACATTAGCATCCCATGTATTTTTTTACGATATTATAAGTAACAAACAATAAACAAAAAATTATAGTCACAATTTTATAAAAACTAATCACTAAAAAAAGGTTTTTATCAATCCAAAAAAATTCTGCAACCACAAAATAAATCCACAAAACAAAAAAAGCGAAACTAAGACGGCTCTCATAAAAGTATAATGTGTTGCCTAACTACACACTGATTTATCCGTGTGTGTAAAACTTAAAAAATTTTTGGTTTTTATTGGGGAATCCGGGGGGAACTCTGACGTTATTTTCATATGGGTGGACATTTTTTGATCGAATGGGCCATAGCATTGGGCTTCCATACACCTTTAAACTTCCTTGGTTACAGGAAATCCGGATACGCCCGGGCTTTGGTCCATTCGATTTGGGGGTTTTTTTGGGGAAAAAAGGGACGCAATAAAAAAAATTTAAATTTGTTTAAAAAAGGATTTAAGTCTGTTTGAATTTATTAAATTGTTAATTAATTTATTAATTTTTTTGTTTTAATAAAATATAAATATTTTCTTTTCCTTTTGCTTTATTTATAGTAATTAAAAAAAAAACAAGGTAAAAAAAAGCGATTTACAAAAATTGGCAGAAAAGTCAAAAATTTAAAATTTTTTTCCCAAGATTTAATGGTCTCACTGTACCTT
>JAHBCN010023336.1:0-12632 GCA_019359885.1 Listronotus oregonensis | reverse complement strand
ATTTATTCTTGGGTTACAAAATTTGTAATAATTTAGTAAACAATTTAATACTGTACCCTTTTTCAATTCTTATAGCTGGGGAGCTGGTGGAAATTTAGGTATATGATTTCATCGTCGTTGATACCAAGACGTAATGTACTCTGCACCTTTTTAAACCCAAAAAAAATAAGTGGCGAGCTCGGGGTAGCTCTGTTTTTTTTATAAATAATTTTGAAATTAAAAAAAACTGTAAAAAATTATATTATCGTTTTTTTTCATTAATTACATCTTATTAATTACATTTTATAGATAGAAAAATTTAAAAAGCTCAGAAGTCGGGATGGTGGGAGTTTTTAAAAAAATAATTATTAAATTTAAAAAAAAATAATAAGTGCTATATTATTCATCGTTTTTTTAAAAATTGTTCTTGTTTTATAAAGTATTTGTAAAAAAAAAAAGGTGGCAGACATCTACATTTTCCCAAAATTATAGATCTGTCGCCAACTTGTTAAACCCAAACTTTTTTTAAAACAATTATGGGAAATATGTGTGCAATAACCCAGAAATACAATAACATTACCAGAACTAACCCAAAAACTAATCAAAACAAACCCAAAAACTAATCAAAACAAACCAAAACTAATTTAAAACTAATCAAATTAAATGATGCTATTTTTTTGGGGGAAGGAAATATAATTAATTTATAAAACTTTCTATTTTTTTATATAGTTATTATTTCCAACAAAAAAAGTAATTTTTTGGGACCTTATTTAGGTTGATTATGTACTTATTAAAAATACAAGCTGTTAAAAAATTTGTGTACATAAATTTAATAACAAACAAATAAATTTATCATCAATAATACATTTCATATTATAAATAATAATGGGCCCGTCAGCCCATCGAAAAAAAAAAGGTATCAATCATACTCAGATCCTGAAAAAACCTAAAAAATGATCATCGCATAGTCAATATACAATATTTAAAAAAAATCCCGGGTTTTTTCAATTACGGAAAAACCATTAGGGATACAATGCTAAACTTAAGTGTTTCAACTACCGCAACGCCTCGCATAATCGGTCTTATCTGTTTCAATGAATGCTCGAAAATGCGGCATTAATGCGCACTGTGCTTTGTAGTTGAAAAACCCCCACTGGCTACTATATATAAGCCCCTTTTTTTATTCAATGGGTTGATAGTCTAGGGGGGAAGTTCTTCTAGAAAAAAAAATTTTTTTGGTAATAAAAAAAAAAATTTCCCCCTTTTTTAACTATTTTGAAAAAAAACTAAATTTGAATTTTTATCGGCCTTATGCGAGCCCAAATTTTAAAAATTTTTAAAAATGGTGAAGAAAATATATTGGCTTAGTAATTTTTAGCTGTTAAAAAATATGATTAAATTTCAGTATATTTGAAAAAAAAAATTAAGTTTTTGTAAAAAAATTAATGAGACATTAATATTTTAATATAATAAGTAAATAATATGCATACTGTTTTTTTTTTTTAAAAAAAGATTTAAATTTATACATAGGAGGGGGGGAAAATAGTTTACCATTGAAATGGGTAACTTAAAAAAAAAAATTTAAAAAAAAGTAATAGTTCGCTAATAGTCTAACGTCGCCTAATTTTACCTTATTCATTAGTGATAGCTACTGTAATATCAAAAACGAGATGCTATAAAAACTAATATGTAAATGATTACTTTTCAATGCCACCATAATTTAATATGTACTGTTATAAGATCATACTGTTTCAATTAATATAAGAAATAAGTGACAAAAATGAGAACAACTATTTTACGCTTAACAAAAAAACCAGGCATGGTCAAGGATTTTTGCCAGCGCAGCAGTGTGACTTAAATTAAGACTTTATGCCAAAGAAAATCGGAAAAATAAGCTTTTTTTTAAAATTTTTTTAAAAAACCCAAAAAAATAACAAAGCTACATAAATTTATTTGAAAGTGTAAACACATTTTGGGGGTTTGGGCAAAAAAAGATAGTTTTTTTTCTTATTTACGCTTTTTTTTTTTTTTTTGGGGTTAAAAAAAAGGGAAAAGGGAAATTTGGGTCTTTTTTTAAAAAATTTTAAATTTAAAATTTTAAATATATATATATATATATATATATATATATATATATATATATATATATATATATATAAATTTTAAAAAAAAGGGTTTTTTTTCCCGGTAACTCGGGTAAAAAAAAAAGATTTTTTGAGTTTCAAAAAAATTTTTCCTTTGTTTTTATCGTTTAAAAAACCCCGCTGGCAGTGGTTTCAAGCTTTGATGGGGGCCCCAAATGTGTTTTCCCCCCGAAACGTCGGAAAAACAATCTCCCCCCGGGGGGCCAACAACGGCCAAAAAAAATTTTTAAAACCCCTTTTACTCGTGAAACCCCTTTGCGACAAAACATATATATATATATATATATATATATATATATATATATATATATATATATATATATATATATATATATATATATATATATATATATATAAATATATATATTTTTTTTATAATATATATATATATATTTTTTAATATATATATATATATATATTTTTATTCGGTTTTGTTTGAAACAAAAAAAAAACCCAACTAAGGTGATTTTTTAAATTTTTAAATATTAAGTCCCTCTTTTTAAGTTTGAAATTTTCCCAATATGCCCAAGTGGCACGTAAGCCAGGGGTTTTAAAATTTATGTTTTTAAAAAAATTTTATGCATAAGTTATGATTCTGCACGAACATGTTAAGCAAATCGTTTTTTTTTCACCTTTTTCGATTAAAATTTTAAAACAAAAAAAAAAAAAGTTAGCCTTAAGTCAATAAAAATATTTATTGAAAAAAAACCGACATAATATGTATTTAAACGAAAAAGAACCAAAGCATAAAGTTTTCAAGTTAATAGAAAATATTAAAACGAATGGGATAGATCGATATTTGTATTGTTAATTATTTTATTATGCAGAATATCCGCAAAATGGGTTTTACAAAATTTTATTACAGTTTTTTACGTCAAATCGGGTTGATTTAAGCCAACTTATTAATTTGGAAAAGTTTTTTTAAACCGATGGAGAGCGTTAAAAATTTTAAGAAATAGATTATTTTTTTTTTAAAGGGTTTTAAAAAACCCCGTCAAATAATTTTAAGTCAGACACCATAAAAGGACGTGTTTTAGTGGTATAGTAATTTTAAAAACAAAAGTGCAACTTAAAAAAAGGGGATCGTCATTGGTAAATATTTTCTGATGTTCTATAATATCAACTTTTTTGGGAACAGAGATATTTTTATCCGGAAAATGCGTATTTAAATTTTTTTTTTTATCTCCTAAGCTTTTTTCCCTTTGGGGTGTCGTTTTGTTAAAAAAAGATCATTTGGGGTCCTTGTGGACATCAATCAACTGTAATAATAAATCAAAAGTAAATATTGGAAGTAAATTTAGTTTAAAAAATTTAGAATATAACCATTTGGGGAATACACCTATTTACACTTGGAGTTAAGTTTAAAGGACTCAGTAAACACTTATGAGGCAACCTGTTTAAAAATCCTAAATCATTAGATATAGTTTACTTTTACTTTTTAAACAGTAAAATTTTATATAAGTATTTTGTAAAATGACGATTATTTTCTACACTTGCTTAAGCCATGTTTTCTTTGTACTTATTTTTTTATTTAAATGTATTTTAGCACCTTAAAAGACGATCACCATATATCATTTAAAAATTTCATTTTATTGGAAAAACCCTTTTTGAATTTAAAATTTTTTTTAAAAAAAAAAGGTCTAACTGACAATCATAAACACACAAAAATAAATTGGAGAGTTTTAAGAAAATACAGGGTGTTAATTAATGTCATACAGATATTTCAGGGGGTGATAGTACTTGTCAAAATCAGAAAAAATGCAAATATATGCATACAAAACAACTCTGGAAACGTCAAACAAAAAAAATGTTTGTTACAAAATGTCAAAGTGACAATAAAACAGAATTAACAATTGCCTCCTCCAGCCTACTATTTTGTTTTTATATTTCTTATTTCGCTATTTCTCTTACACTTAATTTCCATCAAGGTTTTTTTTTTTAAATAAATCGAAAACTGTGACAGACACGAGAATAATGCATGATACCTGAAAGCTAAACAAAAGAACAAAGAGTTTAAATTTTATACCGGAATTTATACAGGGCGTTCCAAAAAAAGTCCTGAATGTTAAAATTTTAAAAAATAATTGATGTACCAAATTTGAAAAAATTATCACCGAACATAAGAGAGCAAAATATGAGAAAAAAAAACTTTACCACCCTGGAAAAAAAAAAACGCCCCCCTTTTTTTAGCCCAAAGGGGCATGTACTTGTATTTTTTTTTATTTTGACGAGTACTATCGCCCCCTGAAATATCTGCATGACTTTAATTATCACCCTGTATAGGAAAAAATACGCGCTCTAGCAGCTAAATAAAGTGATACCAGATGTAACTTAGTTGGTAAGTAGGCCCTAATAGAGCTATTTTAACATCAAGGGCTTGTTATAAAATAAGGTTTACGTATTTTCTTGGCACTCTCTACCTAATTCTCTATTTTGCTTAAAAGAGGTTTATAATTATAAAAGTGTCAATAAATTCTGACCAAAAACAAATGTAAAACAGTCTTTTGCTCTCTTCTTTTTTTTTTTTTTTTTTTTGATAAAAATATAAAATTAGATCAGGTTTATTTTTTTAAACAATAAAAAATATATAAACAGTTCTTTTAAATTAAAAGAATTCTCTTTATTTTGGGTATTTTTAATTACAAATAATTCCTTTTTGTCAATACTTTTTGTAAAGCAAAAGGTTGCATCAACTTTTTTTTAAATAACTTAATCAATCAAAGCATATACCAGGAAGTAAACAAATAAATAAATAAATAAATAAATAAATAAATAAAATAAAAAATTTAAAAAAAAATTTAAAAAATTAAAAAATTTAAAAAAAAATTTAAAAAATTAATAAATTAATAAATTAAAAATTAATAAAACAATAAATTAATTAATTATTAAATTAATAAATTAATAAATTCATAAATTAATAAATTAATAAATTAAAAATTTTTAAAAAAAAAATTAATAAATTAATTAATTAATAAATTATTAAATTAATAAATTTATAAATTATTAAATTAATAAATTAAAAAATTTTAAAAAATTAATAAATTAATAAATTAATAAATTAATAAATTAATAAATTAATAAATTAATAAATTAATAAATTAAAAAATTTAAATTTAAATTTTTAAATTTAAATTTAATTTTTTAAAATAAAAAAAGTCATGACCCCATTAGCTTTTTACAAATGGAACCCCTAAGGGAAAAACGGATCCGAAGGAAAGGTTTAGTAAACTACAGATTTAAAAAAAAAAAACCCAAAAGGGGAAAAAAATTTTAAACCCAAAAAAAATCGCTAGATTTTATAAAATTTTTGCATTTTGGGTTTAGATTACAAAAAAAATTGCCCTTTTTTAAATGTGTATATCTATTGTAAGACATTTAATTACTTTGTTTTTCTTTTTGTTCCAAATGGACTATGTTATTTCGATCCGGACCCCAAAGAATCTGGTAAAAAAAAGGGGTAAAGGGAATGTTTGGGAAAAATGAACTATATTAAATTTTACTTTTTTTAAAAATTTTTTTTTTCAAAAGTACATAACTTTTTAAAAACCAGTAACATTCAAAAAAAAAAAGTTTAAATTATTATTTTTATTTTTTTTTTTTTAAAAAAAAATTTAAAATTTTTCTTACTTTCATTTTTTTTTTAAAAAAATAAAGTGTAGTATTTTGTGTTAGAGGAGAAATAAAAGTTAAAAAAAAATTTTTTTTCCCAAAAAAGGGAAAAAATACTTTTTTATGCACCTTGGGGGGTAATTTTTATATTATTTTTACCTATTTTTTTTTTTTAAAAAAAATGATAACCGACTTACAAATTATTATTTAATACTGTGTTATCCCTGTAATCTTAAAGCTAATCAAGTCTGCAAATACTTCCAGTCCAAATTACGCGAGGACCATATTCGACTTAAATTTTTTGGAAAAAATTTTTCTCTCACCCGACATAGGGGGAACCCCCCAAAAAACAAGCACGAAATGAACATCACAAGTCAAAGCGAACATTAAAAAATTAAAAAACCCCCAAATTTTAAATTACAGTTAATATTTATAACAGGATACTGTGGATGCGAAAATACATAATAGTAGTACTTTGAGTATTTCGGTTTACAACATAGATAACCTAACTTTAGATATGTAATGGCTAATCGCATTTATGGCAAGTTTACGACCTCGCGCACTAAACAAACGATAGTGTCATTAAGCATGCACTTAAAAAACAGAACCAGTGCCGGACTTAGAAATTTGTATGTCATGAATAAATTTACGTTTTATGAAATATATTTTTTTATATAATTTTTTTCCTAATTTTTTTATTTGGGGTTTTTTTACATATATAAATAATGTTAGGTGTAATATAAACAATAAGGTAACAAACTTAATTTTTGCAATATTTAAAAAAGGAAAAAAAAAGGGGGGGAAAAAAAAATTTTTGTACCCCCCCCAAAAAGGTTTGGAAAAAAAATTTGAATTTATTAAACGCGTGACTGTCGACTTTACACGGTTTTTTTTGTAAGTTTAAAAACAATAAAAATACATTTTTCTGGAAAAAAAAAAATTTTCTTTTTTTTTTCCCTTTAATTTTTTGGACTGCCAAACCCAAGAAAAAGAATTCCGAAAATATATATATATAATATATATATATATATATATATATATATATATATATATATATATATATATATATATATATATATATATATAATATATATATATATATATATATATATATATATATATATATATATATATATATATAATAAAATATATATATATATATATATATATATATATATATATATATATATATATATATATATATATATATTATGGTGAATTTTTTTTCAATTATGATTGTGTTACAAAAATACGTATTGATAAAACAAAAAGTTAATACCTAGATAAGCTACAAGAGTCATGTTCAGTCGCATTCTTTATTTTTTATTATTACTAACTATAACGCATTAATTGTGAATCAGTATCAAAATTCGTGGTTTTCCAAAGAGGTAACATTTAGAAGAACAAAAAAAATTTAAGAAGGTGACAATGGATAATATGTTTATTTATAACCACTGTGTTTCACTGGTTCAAAAAACCAGTAACCGTGTTTTTTTTTAACCAGTGTAATATATATTTTGTTTAAGTGTCATTGTCAAACAAAAATAAACATATTTTAGTAAGGTCCGAATTATTATAAGTCTTTTAAGTTCTTGTATATAACAGAATAAACCTCGTGACTTATTAACACGTCCCATGTAAAGTTGTTTCTTGGAAGGAACTTTACATGGGACGAACATTAATAATTCTGACCTAAATAAGGAAATTAAACTTAAGAGTTTATAGGAGTTCATTTATTTAACATAAGTAATGGTTTTAAAAGTTTTTTTAGATAAGTTAATTCGGTCAATAAAATAACTAAAAACAATTCTGGTATCTTTGACATGATATACAAAATAAAATATTACTCCAGATTTAATATGTTAATATTATTACAAATTAAAAATACCAGTCAATAAGCTCCTAACTTTAGTTTTTTTAAATAAAAAATACACAACCACTTCAGTCTAATGAAACACAAAAAAGTCCATAAAACAGTAAAACTTGTTTAGAATCTATAATTATATAGAAATTTTATTACAAATCACTAAATAAGTCAGTCCAAAAACTAAAAAATCTCATACAAGCAGTCAAATTCCAAACAAGGCGAAATATTAGCAAAACCGCGTCAAATTGACAAAGGACGGAACTGGCCGGCGACAAATGTGAAAATAAAATCGATCTGCTGGTCCGTTCTGTGCATGATTTAAGACCCTAAGTGATGATTACAGCCACGGCGCACGGACACATTTTTTCGCCCATAAAATCTAACTTTTGAACCGCGCATCCAATACCCTTTACCGGTCCAGATGAAGATCAGTGACCGCTGCACGTTTTCTGTCTGTCTGTATTTTGCTCAAGCCTTTCCCTATTAAATTGACATCTCTTTTTATCGCACTGAAAATCTCTGCACCTATTGGTTTGGAATAGCTTTATGTTTTTGTAGAATTTCTTGGACCTTGGATTTTCAGACTTCCTACTTGTTCTTCTATATTTCTGCAGAAGATTATAGGGGTATTTTCTATGCTTGCCAAAACATTAATTTCATTAACTTCTTGTTAAAGCTTGTCATAATTTTTTGAGCGTAATTTTATAAAAGATAAAAATGTTATAGACTTTGTTTTAATTTTTAAGAAATATAGCCTAATGGTTTACCTTCTTTTAGGGTACCTAAAAAATGATATGGCAGAATATACCATCAAGCAAATAAAAATACCTTTCTAGATACATGTCAGACGCCTGATCACCTTTTTCGTCAAATCGTATAAACTTATAAAGCATTTCAGCATATCATACGTTTCGCTATTTGCGAAAATGACATTTAGTGCCATATTTTTGTGCTGTAAATTTTAGATGCATTATGGATGACTGACGGCTATCTTTATTCTATTGTTTAATAAGTTTTTATATATTTTTAAAATTAAAAACATTGATTTAAGGTTTAAAAATATAAAACAACTATTAAGTATTATATGTTTTTGATAAGCTCTCATATAACACAATTTAATAATTTAAAAACATACAGGGTGTTTGGTTCATATTTCGAAACATATTAAATTTTAAAAAAATCTAACTACACCACTAGATTTATGTAAAAATGTATACTAATATTAATTATACTTTTGTCATAATGTAGAAGATATCTGAAATTCAAAGGGGTCCAAAAATTAAAAGAAATAATGTCGCCCTTTTTGTTAAAAATAAAGAGAGTTATGAAAAATCCTTTAGTTTCATCTTTCTCACCAAAAGTAGCGACACTTTGCGAGCACCGCAAGTCTATTTCTTGATTAGTAACCGAGATAACCTGCAATTATACCAAAAATCAGGTACCCTGTACATGTGTTTTAATGTTTAGCACAAAATAAGAAAAGCTAATGAATATTAACATTAAAAGTTAAACCTTTACGAGATTTTGTTAGTCAAAACATTAAATTTCTGTCAAAAATGAATTTAATTTTATAACTAGGGATCTTAAGAAGAAAGAATACAGTAAGAGACTGGTAAAGGAAACAATTGAAAAATATCAAAATAAGACAAAAAACTCTAACTTAAACGAGATCCCACATGACCAAAAAATAATGACAATTCCATATATTAAAGAAACTTCGGAAGAGATCCACAGAATCGCGAATAAGTATAATATTAAAACAGCATTTAAATCACAAAATACTCTAAGAAGCACTCTTACTAAGACGAGACCAGACAGCAAAGTTTCAAATAATGACTGTATCTACCTGCGAATAAGGTGAGGTATTCATCGGGAAAACGAAAAGGACACTTGAAGTTAGAGTCAAAGAACACAAAAAACATAGGGAACGAGGTGAAACGTCGAAGTCAGGGATTGCCGAACACGCTTGGTCAAAACAACAACGCATACAATGGTCGGAAGCAAAAACTATTCACAAAGAAACCCACTAAAAAAAAAAGGTAAATTTAAAGAAGCTGTATTAATTGTAAACAACCAGAATGTTTTTAGCAAGCCTAGTATCGATATTACGAATATCTGGCAGCCGTTGGTAAACCGTAAAAAGTTGGTCAAGCTTCGGTGAACAAGGGATTGTATATAGTCGTAGCTTTTAAGAATAGTTTTTAGTTATCACTTGAATACGGTTGGAGATACATCACTAACCGAAACGTTGTGTAACAAATAACAAATAAAGACAAGGAAAGTCAAAGATTTTAGTGTTATTGAAATATTTCTTCCCTTGCAGCACTTAATAGAGAAACATGAAGTGCAGTTCTTAGGCATTTCTTCATACGTAGACTTTCACAAGATAAAAAATCAATATTTCTTTATTGGGTGTAAGAGTTGTTTACTTTATCTAATTATTTTCTTAAACTTTAAATGCGTTTTATGGTTTTCTTTGTTTTATATAATAAATGTATTTTTTTTATTACTTTTAAAATAGTTTTATTAGTTGCGGTAAATTCAGTATATTTTCAAAAGAAACAATATAATAAAGTTTTAGTATTTTGTAATCTTAAACAGCGTATAATTCTTCAACGATTTATTTTGTAAGAAAGCACAAACACATTTTAACTTTTTTTAATTAAAGTAATTTCTGTACTAAAAAAATAATAATTTAAATTTAACGTTGATCCGAAAACAAATACTTTTGACAAAAATATGTTTATTACCTGTAATGTATTTTATTTAAAGAGGAATATAAACAGTGTTTTACATTTTTGTTGTTTAATTTATGTTAAAAAAATATATTTTTTTTTAGAGTAACGGTTATTTTTGCATTTTTAAAATACATTTTTTGGAATTATATATCGAAATTTTAAAAAGAAAACATACAAAATTTAAGTTTAAATTTAAGTACAATTTAATTTTTATAAAATATAAATATATTAATACAGGGTCAGTTAAATAAACAAAATATACACAATAAAAATTTTAATTTTTTTGTTAAGTTTTTTGCCTGTACTGTGCAATATGTAAACAATCATGGTGTTTAGTCTAAAAACCATTTACTGATAATAATACACATTTAGACTTTTTCAAAAACCGATATTTAAAAAAATTAATTTTTGGTGTAGAAATGACATATTTTTTTGGACAATATAATTCTAAAATTCGAATTAAGGACGACCTCACCCATCTGCCAACCTGATAAAAAAAAATTTTTTTTTCAAAAAAATATAGTATGTAAACAAATGAATTGCGAATGGTTTGCCTATAAAATTATGGTCAAGGCTGTAATTAATTAAAAAAAAAATGAAATATGTTTAAACTCTCTGCATAATGTCAATTCTTATTTATTTATTCTACATGACAGTACTAATAAACCACTAATTTTTTTTTGTCAACCTTAGAAATAATGACTTTTTTTTTATTTAAAATTAAAGAAATTATTAAAATTTTTATTTATGAAATTAAAAAAAATTTTTAGAGAACTATCTTGTAGCACGAAGCGGTGTTTCGAAGTGGCAAAGACCGTTGAATGAATTGGGCTAACAACCTTTTTTAATTACCTATTATCACGCTTTTAGTCTCATATTAAGTATTCCCTTTATTTTTGGAATAAATACTAAATACGGTCTACCTTACTTATTTGTCTCCATTTGTAAACTTCTTTGAAAAAAAAAATTTCTTTCACCAATGGCTACCATAAGCTTATTGCCTCGTTAATTTCATAAAACCTGTAGACGATATAAACTTTAGTTTAAAAATTTATTTTATTTCTTTTAACATACAGGCGTCTTTCGTAAATTAGCTTATAAAGTTTGCATTTGCGCCAAGATTTACTCCCAAAAACATTGTGGGGAATATTCTCCAAAGTTTTTAACATAACTGGTCCTTTTTAGGATCCTCAATTTTGTTTTTGTTATAAGTTTGGATAGATTTTATTGTGTTTTCTTTATGATTTTATTTACATAAACGGTTTTTAGAAGTAATTTGAAAAGAATTAGTTTTTTTATTTATGATCTTTGTATAAGACAAAGATATAAAAAAATGTTTATATTCTGTCATCTTTAAAGGTTCTAAGATTTTGCATATCCTAATTGAGTAAAAATTTTATTAGCAGTTTGCCATATTATAAAAACTAGATGAAAAGCCTGTCTCCGCCAGGCGAGAGACAATATTAAGTAGCCTCTTCTCCCCTGACCCCCCTTTCCTCGGCTAACGGTAAAAAACACTTTTTTGCTCCTATTTTTTTCCGGGGGGGAAATTCACAAAACGGGCTTCGTTAGGTTCTAGCCCTCTTTAAAAACTACCACTGTGCCAAATTTCATGATTTCAGCCCAAACCATAACTTCAGAATCACTGGACAAAAAAAAAAAAAAAAAAAATATATATATATATATATATATATATATATATATATATTTTTTCATATAGATTCCTCTGAGTAACATGGTAGGTAACTGCCTTGTTTTTTACATAGTTTCAGTGCTTTACTTGAAATCATTTCAATAAATTAAAAACAACTTATTTTTTATTAAAATTTTTGGAACTGGCGATTACCATTTTTAGTCGCGCTCTTTTTTATGAAATAAATATTTATACAGTGTGTCCCAAATTTGAGATATGACCCAATTTTTTTTTCCAGCAACTTTTAATCACATATCAAGTTAAACATAATTGTTCATTTTTAAATTTTCTTCTATTTCATTTGCGAGTTAATAAATAACAAAATTTCACTTAAAAAATAAACTATAATTTATTCACATTGATAATGTTTTTCCAATAAACACTAAAAAATTCGGGTAAGAAGGTTTTGAATCGAAACCGCTTTAGTCGAGGAAACGAAGGAATGCCCGAGGGATTTTTTGTGCAGTAAGATGGATTTGAATGCGGTTTTTTTCATTCGATTCGTATGAACGTCTACAAACTTTTTAACAAATTTTAAATTTTAAAAAGGGAAAAAAAAAAAATGTACCCCTCGGATGACTCAGTCAATTTTTTTGATTGCA
>JAHBCN010023335.1:0-12661 GCA_019359885.1 Listronotus oregonensis | reverse complement strand
AATTTTTCGAGCTCCTTTGGGATGCACATTTCTGTTCAGGTTATTGTTATTTCCGGCCTCCCTTGCGGCATGTAACTTTTCAAGACGTTCAACCAATTCATTGACGTCACTATAATAGACAAATTCTTTAGGTTGACCTTCTTGTTTCGGACTGCAATAATAGGAAAATTCTTTAGGTTGATAAGGTTCTTCCACATGTTCTTTCACTTCCGAGTCGCGGACAATTTCTTTAGGTTGATAAGGCTCTTCCACATGTTTCGACTCTATTCTTTTATCACTGCGTTTTGATGCGTACGGCCTTGTAGGAGGAAACAATTTAGCAATAATATGACGATATTTATGCCCTTGCGATGCTAAAATTTTCCCATCATTTCTTTTATGGACATTAGTCAAAAGCAGAATAATTTTATAATCTGCCAAGTCCTTAGTTGAGTAGTTTGTGGGTACATCTTGTTTTAGCAAGTTAAATAATCCTTCTCTTAAGAGAAAATTATTTATCAAAATCACCAAATGACTTCCAATAATTTCAATATCAGTATCTCCAAAGAAAATTTTTCACCCACTCTTCTTATACCATATTTGGTGTTTGATACTTCAAAAAGGGAAATTTTTTTTAATTTTTGTAGCGTCCATCTTCTATGGAGGTTGTTTACATACAAAACTTATACGTTAAATTTAAACAATTTATTAACTTAATCCCACCCGGACACACCGGACGCTAACCGGACAGAGACCGGACGCTAGCCGGACACATACCGGACACCCTTAGGACAGACAGCGGACAGCTCTGAACGGTCTGTACAACCTGTTTCGACCTGTTTCGTTCCATTTTATCTGTTTCATTCAACCTGTTTCGATCTATCTGTCCGGTTCCAGCAGATCGGTTACACAATCAACTAAGCGTAGAATAATTGAAGCTTTACATAGTATCCTATTTCCAATTTTTAATCTTCTCTTCTTAGGCCATTGGGAATATTTAATCTTTGTAGCGCCCCATCATCCATGAGACATACTTTTTACGTTAAAGTCCTATATTTATTATGAAGCCAAACACTAACCAAATACTAAGCAGACACTAAGCAAACACCATTAGGACACTATTAGAACAGCTACCAAACAGCTTTAAACGGTCTGTACAACCTGTTCTGTTCCGTTCAACCTGTTTCGATCTATCTGTTCTGTTTAACCTGTTTCGTTCCACCCAGATCGGTTAAAAAGCAATACGTTTGTAAAAAGGGGGATAAACAATTGGGGAAACGCCAAAAACAGAGATCTCATCGCTTAGAAAACTCGGAAACGTGGTCATATTCACCTTAAGGGATTCATACCTTTGTTTACAAGCTATTTTTTTAAAGAATGGCACCAAAACTAACGAACGAAATTAAACAAAATTTTGGAAATATATTCTAATTATATCGACAAATGAGGGAAAGGTATTGAGGGACCATTTAAAAAAAAAACTTTTGGTTTTGTTATTATGTAAAATTTATTTTTTTAAATACTTTCCCTCATTGTTTACCTTTTTTTCCCATAATTTATGAAGAGCCCAAAATTTTAAATAAACCCCTATTTTTTTGTCAAATTTTTTAAATTTCGTAATTAATAAATTTTTGAAAAAAAAACGAAACCTTTAGATTTTTAAAACATCTTGGCAACGCAGCAACCCTCAAGGATGTGACTTGGTGGCAGGTGGATGGAAAGCGATTTTCATGTCTATTTTAAGGAGATTAAAATAATATTTGTTATTATTAGCGTGCCTGTTAATTTGATTTGCCTTTTGAAGATGGGACGGACTAAAAATAAAGAAAATAAAATGTGGTACAAAACGATTATGTCTGTCAACAAGTCGGAAAAATAGACGACTTGCAAAAAAAACGGTAAGTAGGATATTATTGTTAAAAAAAAGGTTTATAATTAGGGTTGCCATAATTTATTAGGTAATGTCCGGACGGTCCATCAGATCCTAGGATAAATAGCAGCGATTGTGAAACGCTGAAATTTTTCTGCTATTTTACCTAACTGAAATGGTTGTAGAAATTAGACAAATTAAAAGTAAAACTACTTACTGAACAGAATACAGGCAACGCGTTGCGCCCGGCTGCCCCTGCAGTGCTCGCAAAAAATTCAAAATCCGGACGCATTTACGAGTCCTGACAAAAGTCTGGACATGGTTAAAAAAATCCGGTCGTATGACAACCCATTTATAATATGATTTTTCGACTACTCTTAATACTATAAGTAAAATACAAAAATTAATTTTCAGGAAACAAAATATAGGATCAACAAAGTCTAACCATAGTTTTAGCAGTGCTATGCAGACGAACAGGTAAAATGGTTATTTTTGTATCTAGGGTGCGAAATACTACTTTGGTGATACATTGATTGTACAATCATTAAGCTTGCGATGTATTTTCGAGCCGGGCAACGCCGGGTTTTGCAGCTAGTATTATTATATAAGTCTATTTTTTGTTAAATTATTACGTGGTATTATTTTATAATTTGTCTTATTTTTTTTTATAATTGCACTTTTCTTGAAGTTTATTTGCTGTTATTTATATTATTACGTGATATTAATTTATAATAATTTATTTTAATCTTTTTATAAATGTACTTTTTTAAAGTTTATGAAAATTTTCTGTTATTTTATTACGTGGTATTATTTTATAATTTGTTCTACTCTTTTTATAATTAAACTTTTTTAAAGTTTGCTGTTATATTAATACGTTATAATTTGTTTCAAATTTTCTATAATTGCACTTTTTTAAATACCTGATGGAAAGGAAACAAATTACACAAACATAAAATGTCAATGTCAAATATGAAAATAGAGCTTACGTTAAACTAGGTAAGTTTTCTCAATAAACTAAAAATGTCGCTCAGTGAAAAAGACCTTATTGAATTGCAAAATATAGTTGGTCACATTTTCAAATAGCTTGACAGAATGGTGCCAAAATATAGGAGCATACTGTGTGAAATATGAGCTTTTAAATGATGTATCGTAAGCCGTATGTACAGTGACGGAATTAAAATCTCGTACACCTAATTTTTCCCAGTGTGATGTTGGCTTTTGCGTACCTGGATCACCTGGAATATACCTTACTTGACAAATTGTTATCTGTCACACATTTCAAAATTATATTATTTTAGTTTTTTTAATTTTGGAAAATGAATGAACTAGAGAAGGCGAGAGTAATTACTCTATTCGAAGAAGGTGTTTCTCTGGGAAGAATAGCTCAGCAAGTTGGGAAACCAAGAAGCACTATTCAAAGCCTCAGAACTAAATGGGAAAATACAGGATCATTGGAGAGAAGGGCTGGAAGTGGTAGAAGAAAATTTCAAACGAAAATCCAAGATAATGATCTGATAGATTTTTGCGAAACAATCCATTTCAGACAGCTGTAGAAGCACACAACCAAACTAATTTTCCTGGGACAGTGAGAACGGCAAGAAATCGTATTAGGAAAAATTCTGAATTGAGAAGCAGTGTAGCTGCTAAAAAGCCATTTTTGACCGATATGAATAAAGAGCAAAGAATGGGGTTTGCACTGGAATATTTACCGCAATGTATGAATTTTTGGGAAAGGGTAGTATTTACCGATGAGAAGATTTTTGAATCTTATTATAGCGGGCAGATTAGACTGTATAGGCCGCAAAATACACGGTACGAAGAAAGATATACCCAACATGTTAAAACAAGTGGAAGATTTTCTGTTAATGTATGGGGGTATATGTCTTTAGAGGGCTAGGCATATGCCACCGTATTCGAGAAAGATTTAATAGTCAAGCTAATATACATATACTCCAAAATGTTATGTTGCCATCGGTAAACAATATATTTGAACACGAAAATTTTATATACCAGCATGACAACTGCCTCGTCCATATAGCAAGGATAATTTCGGACTGGCTGCTGGAAAATAACATTTCATTGTTACTTTGGCCCTCAAGAAGCCCTGATATCAATCCAATCGAAAACGTTTGGGGATATATCGTAAAGGAAATTAACAAGAACAATGATTTCCATCCACAAAACAGTGATGATTTGTGGAATAAAATTGAAGAAACCTGGCATAATTACAATGTTCACCATGCACAAATGCTAATTGCATCAATGCCCACACGTTTAAACTTATTAGTGGAAAAAAATGGTGCCGCTTTGAAATATTAAGCCAGTGTTTTTTCTTTAATATTTGAATAAAATAAACTATATATTTATTTTGGAGTCATGTATTTTATTGAATATTAATTAAGGTGAGAAAAAGCTAACGTTTACCAAAATATTCAAAATTGACATAAAATGTTAACCTAAGTGTACGAAATTTTATTTCCGTCACTGTACCTTTAAAAAAATGTCGATGGAGTCACACTTTTTTCAACTGTCATTAAAAAAATAGATATTTAATTAAGTTCTAAAGTAGGAATAAATAATTAAATTGACCTTTGAGTGTTTCCCATAAAAATAAGAGCTAACGTAAATAATAATGGAAATTCATACCTTACGCTGTATAACTGTAATAAAAATAACAAAAATCAATTAAAAAAGCCTTTTGTTACACATGCTTGTTATTGTTTATTATTTATAAAAACCTATATGTAAAAAATACCTAAAGCCGACCCTGGTCAGAAATAATCGTCTGTTGCGGTTGGCATAGCGACCGTACATTGTTGCCAGTGGTCACCACACGGTCTGTTGTTACGTTTATTACCGTCGAAGCACGATTTGAACTTGATCAGGTGATGATGAATGCTCTTAATATTATGATATTTTAAACTGTATAAATAAAAATGCGGCTTGGAATTCTCGTCTATCACATCAGCTGTTAATTAATTATTCTCCCATTATCAACACATATTTTAATATGTAGTAAAATACCGCTAAAATATTAGCATATGGAAAATGAAGTTTGAACTAATTATTGGGTTTTTTCGTGTTTAAAAAATACATAGGATTAGCTTATTTAATATAGGTATTTAATATAGGTATTTAATATACATGGTCTTAATAAACCGCGGATCATTTTTTAGTAATATACATAGGGTTTAAAATATTGGCTTATTTAGTATGATATTTAATATAGGTATTTAATATACAAGGTCTTAATAAGCCGCGTAATATACATAGGGTTTAAAATATTTATTTAGTATATTCAATAAAATCTTAGTAATATACGGGATTTAACTTATTTATAATTAAAATATCAACCTAAATTTAAACCAATCAGAATAGAGTATTTTATCTTAAGACTATGAGAGAGCAGAAAAGTTATAAATAGGGGTGCCACATGTTTAGAAGACCATTCTATCACAGTCCTTTGTGCTGTACAGACGTCTTTCTCTCTCTGTTTCAGATATGCCTTCTCCAAGTGAAATCGTTGAATCTCTTAGGGCGCAGGTCCAAAATCCTGCCCTACGTGTAGCGGGCTGCGGGCCTATTTTAAAGCAATGTACTCGCGCTCTCTGGAATCTTACTAAACAGTTAAAGCGGGCTAAGTCTGTGTCTGAAAAGTCGCATATTACCACGTGTTTGGGGGAGATTAAAGGTTTCCAGCGCGGTCTAAAAGATCAAAAGGTTGGCGGGGGTAGCGGGGTTAGACGCCCTACTACCCCAAGTCAGCGGGTCGTGTGGGATGACGTGAATTCGGCATTTGAATCAAGGGTTAGAACGGGTGTAATCACTAGCATGCATCATACTGACCCTAAACTATTTTTAATGGATTGTGCGGCCCTTTTCAAGCGCCGTATTAAAAACGCGCTAAAGAAAGCTCCGGCTCTTAAAGTTAACGCCTTTTTTTGTGGGGTTTTCACTATTACCAAGGCCGAGGAAATGCTCGAAACGCCCCAATTTTTCAAGATACCGAGTTAGACGGGTAGTTTGATAAAAATATCAAACAACCGATTTTAACAGAGCTCGAGGAGTTTCAGGAAAAAGATTCGTGTTGGGCTTTAAAAAAGATACTAAATTTAATGATTTCTATAAACCACTATAATCCTTTGCGCGCCGGCACTTATATTAAACTACCCGCAGAAATCGAAAAACGACAGGCCTGTATTAACGTTCAAAATTTCGACAATATGTGTTTTCTTTGGGCTATCACTTCTGCATTGTATCCCGCTAAAAATCATGTTGAGTGCATGTCATCGTATCCGGATCCTAGTAAAGTGTTTAACCTCAAAGGTATTCAGTTTCCAATGACAATAGGGCAAATTGAACGCTTTGAAAGGTAAAATAATGTTTCCGTTAATGTATACAGACTGGAAAAATCACATAAAAAGTTTAATGTTGTGCCGTATATTTTAACTAAAAATAAGCGTGAAAACATATTAATTTATTATTATTACAGGACACATATATTAATGAAAATGACGGTCTTGACAATATAACACCTGTTAGATACCACTATGTTTGGATTAAGGATTTATCACGTCTTATTTCCTCGCAAATAAATAAGGATCGTTCCAAGAAATTCTTTTGTGACCGATGTTTACATTATTTTTTAACACAAGAAAAACTTGATAGACATACGGGGGAGTGTCTGAAATTATCTAACGTAGCCGTTCCCAAGGTGCCTGAAGAGGGTAAACATTTTGTAGAATTTAAAAATTTTAAACATAAGGAGCCTGTGCCATTCGTAATTTATGCTGATACTGAATGTCTGTTAGTACCTGTAGAAGATGACACGACAAAAACCACTTATAAGACGCACAATCATATACCTTACAGCATTGGATATTATGTCAAGTGTGGTTATGATGATACGTTATCCTTTTATAAATCATATACAGGGTCAGACTGCATGGAGTGGTTTGTACGTGAGCTACAACAGTTTGCTGAAGATGTTGAAACAGTATTTCAGTGCCCTTTGCCCATGGAGCCGTTAACAGAAGAGCAAAATATGCAGTTTAGAGCAGCGGCTGCGTGTCATATTTGTGAAAAGCCGTTTTCCGCCGAAGACGAGAGACTTAGGGATCATTGTCATTTAACTGGCAAATATAGGGGACCGGCGCATGAGTCTTGTAACTTGAGCTATCAAGACACCCAATGCGTACCGGTAATATTACACAACCTTAGTGGCTATGATGGGCACATGATAATAATGGCTTTGGCGGCGGTAAAAGGACGAATCGATATTTTACAGTAAATAAGGAGCGCTACATATCGTTTACGAAACATTTTGATGGCACACTGGTCAATTTTCGGTTTATTGACAGCTTCAGGTTTCTAGCCAGCGGTTTGGATAAGCTCGCCTCTTATTTAAATGACTATCCCATTCTAGAGTCGGAATTTCAGGGTGTGGGCGACGAACGCCTAACGCTATTAAAAAGAAAGGGCGTATTTCCATATGAATAAATGACTGATTGGGATTCTTTAAAACAGCCCGAACTACCACCAAAATGTCTGTTTTATAACAGCTTGGAGGGTGTAAATATTTCCGATAAAGATTACGCACATGCTCGTCGGGTGTGGCAAGAGTTTAACTGCAAAACTATGCAGGATTACTCGGTCTTGTATCTGAAAACTGACATATTGCTTTTGGCCTACGTGTTCGAAGCCTTCAGAGCCACAGCACATAAGACATATGGACTTTGCCCTGCGCATGCATATACTCTGCCGGGTTACTCGTGGCTTTGCATGACATATAAAAATAAGCAACCACTTGAACTGCTGACTGATTACGAAATGGTTGAATTTATAGAAAGGGGCATACGAGGTGGGTTGAGTCAGTGCTCCATAAGGTATGCTGAAGCGAATAACCAATATATGCCAAACTATGACAATACTAAAGATTCTACATATTTACAATATTTTGACATTAATAATCAGTACGGGTGGGCAATGTCACAAAAACTGCCGTATGGTGGGTTTAAGTGGTTGGTAGATGTGCCAAATGTTTTAAACATACCCGATGACTCTGATGTGGGATATATTTTAGAAGTAGATTTACACATACCACAAGAACTCCACGATACATTTTCAGATCTCCCCCCATGTCCCGAACATGGCGTGCCCAAAGGTTCGAAAAACACGAAACTTTTGGCAACGCTGTATGATAAAGAAAAATATGTTATTCATTACCGTAATCTTAAACAAGTGATTAAGCTTGGTGTTAAACTAGTACAAGTGCACCGCGCATCATCATTTAAACAGTCGTTTTGGCTTAAGTCATACATAGATTTAAATACTAAATTACGTCAAGCAGCAAAGAATGATTTTGAAAAAAATTTGTTTAAACTCATGAACAACACTGTCTTTGGGAAGACGATGGAGAATATACGAAACCATTCTAATGTTAGGCTTATTACTAATTGGGATGGTCGTTATGGTTTAGAATCGCTTATCGCAAGACCTGAATTTAAAAGTAGTACTGTTATTAATGCAAATTTTGTACTTGTCGAACTGTCCAAATCCGAAGTTTATTTTAATAAACCTATTTATGTGGGCATGTGTATTTTAGATCTGGCCAAAACAACCATTTACGATTTCCATTACGGAGACATGAAAGACCGCTTTCCCGACTGTCGTGTTTTATATACGGACACAGACAGCCTTATTTACACAATAAAACACCTTGATGTATATCAAGTTGTTAAGCAGGACTGCCATCTGTATTTCGACACTAGCGACTTTACCCCTGATAATATTTATGGAATTCCTCGGGTTAATAAGAAAGTACTTGGTATGATGAAAGATGAAAATTCGGGGCGTATAATGACGCATTTCACCGGTCTTAGGTCTAAAATGTATACAACAAAGCTATATTTTACCGACTCGGAAATCGAAGCCGCGCGCATTAAATTAGACGGCGAAAACAAAAAACAGGCGGAAATTGCGAGGGCCTTGGCTAACTTGGGCGTTACCAAAAAAATTAAAGGAATTAAAAAATCCGTCATCCGGCATGACATAACTTTCGATGATTATGTACGGTGCTTGGAAACCTATAATGAACTACCCGTATCGCAAAATTTAATAAGATCAGAGAAACACGCGCTGCATTCAATTAGGCAGACAAAAATAGGACTTAGCCCATATGATGATAAGCGAAAAATACTTCATAAATCTGTGGAGACGCTGCCGTGGGGGCACTATTCAATTATGGAGGAATAAACTCTTTTTTACTCTATAAGAATATTTTAGATAAGTTGTTTTTAATTTTTATTTTATAAGCATTTTTGTATACTTATTTTTAGATAATGTTTTGCGTGGTTTTATGCATAAAGTATTTTTACGTATGTATATATATTTTTGAATAATTAAAAGAGCCATGAAAAGATGTCCAGTGGGTCATAAAAAGATGCCAATATTAAAAGAGCCATTAAAAAAAAGACACCAATATACATTAAAAGAGCCATTAAAAGATGCCCAATGGACCATAAAAAGACGCCAATATATAAAAAAATATATATAGATGCATAAAGAACCATTTAGATGTCCCAAATTGTTGTACTTTTTATGTTTTTAAAATCACGTAAAATACATCCTTGTAAATTTTTAAATCGGGTAAACCGCTCGCTACTATGACTGACTAAATTGCGATCTGACTATTGACAGACAGACTGACGCACATCCCTGGGGTGATAAACTATGCATTTTTTGGGCGTACCAAGATAATAATTTCGGTGAAATATCCGTGGAAATTATTATTTTGACAGTCTCAAGTCTGTACAATACGTTAGAGACCCATTCGTAAGTATGGGTAATTAATTGCATTTTTAAACGTACCAAGATAATAATTTTGGTGAAATATCCTAATTATTATTATTTTGACAGTCTCAAGTCTGTAAAAGGTGAGAAACCCTTTCATAATTAGGGTGATTAATTATGCTTTTTTTAAGCGTACCAAGATAATAATTTTTGGTGAAATACCCTAATTATTATTATTTTGACAGTCCCAAGTCTGTGAAAAACGCGAGGGAAAAATGCTGCGGTTGTTAACTTCTTTGGATCTCTAGTGTCATGTTTTGTTTTTTTTTATTAACCTGGCACTTTAGATCTGAGGCTTTAACGGTTGCGCCAATCAACTAGGGCAAACCCTTCAACCAACTAAGATGGGTGTCTGTTCCAGGTGAAAATTCACTGGGACCTATGTGTAATATTGTGTTTTTATTAATATTGTACGTCGGTGCTAGAACTTAAAATCTGGATGTCATCATTCAACTATATGCGAGGGTGGTTTCAGTATTAATTACCTATGTATGTTGTGTTTTTACTAATATATCTGCTTAATGTTAAACAATCTGTTATTATAATTATTAGGTGTAGTACGAATATGTCTGGATTTTTTTGAAAATTATTTAATTTTTCTATTAATTGTATGGTGACGTCATTACCTTGAATCTGTATTTTACCCCATCTGTTTTAATATTTTTTAGGTATACCGACATGTACTTTTTTGCTTGAGAATTGATATATTATTATTGATTTATTGCTTGGTACTTTGTATTATTATTATTTTAGGGGATTTTTTGATTTATGGCATTTTTCACACACACTCCCCGCCTGCTGATTGGTCCGTAGTTGCAGATGTATTTGGTAAAATATAATTTTTTCCTTTGGTGCTGTACTTTTAGATTAATTTTTACCATCTCTGTCGGCAACAGCTTTATTAGATTATTTTAGGTATTTTTTATCAGCATGTTGTTATTTTACAAATACAAAAACAGGTAGGATGTGGGGTAAATATATGTGTTTTAAAAATCATCTCGCAACTATTGTTTGTTCTGAATAATTCAACAAGGCGTGATTAACAATAGACATAAGTTTTAACCAAACGATTTTTTGCTGTAAATTTATAGAAATTTATTTTTCTAGGCGGTTTGTTAACAACTATCTACGTTATCCACCCAGGGTATATATCGGACGGGTAAGTGCTTTTTTTTATTAATTCACACAATTAATTTATACTTACCTTGGACGCTGTATTGGCTTTGAAATGTCGGACTCTGTATTTACCTGATAAAAATAAAATTTTGATTAGTTAAAAATTAAACATCTACAACCTATTAAGCGCTTAAAGTTGCGATCAGATTAAATGAATCGGTTTCAGTACATGCAATTTTTTTATTTAAATGATAAATTAGGGTGCTAAGTATATATTTTTCTACAATTTATGCGGGTAGCAACCCTAATTTGGGAAAAATTGCCCGAGCGCCAAAAGTTAGTGCAAGACAAATTCATTTTTATCCCGATTGCTTATTAGGCGGACATAAATAAATAATATATCAGTTTCTGTACATACAATATTTACATCTCTTTGTTTAAATGATACATTGGGGTGTTAAGTATATATTTTACTATAATTTATGTGGGGAGCAACCCTAATTTTGGAAATATTGCCCGAGCGCCAAAAGTTAGTGCAAGACAAATTCATTTTTATCTGATTGCTTATTAGGCGGACATAAATAGTAATATATCAGTTTCTGTACATACAATATTTGCGGTTTTTTGTTTAAATGATACATTGGGGCGTTAAGTATATATTCTACTATAATTTACGTGGGTAGCAACCCTAATTTTGGAAATATTGCCCGAGGCTTGCCGGACCCATTTATGGTTTTTGTTTAATTGATAAATTGGTGTGTTAAGTATATAATAATATTTTAATATACATTGCGGGGTATCTACCCATTTTATTTTTAGATATATAATTATAATATTCAACGTGTGTGTTTTTGATGCAATTTGCGATTTTTTATTAATTATAACATAAAAGTTAGACTTAAAAATTAAATAGGGCGGTTTCTGTCAATGTGATTTTTTGGTTATTAGTACATTAGGGCCTAAGGAATATATTTAAATATAATTTATAGGGGTAGCGAGTCAATTTTTTAAATATTAACCGGGCTCTTAGTTTACGTGAACCAATTCATTTTTATTTACCGCAGATTGTTTTGCTAGGAAGCGTGGGATTTTTAATTTACGTGATTATTTAACCTGATGCTTATTAGGCAAATATATAATGTTTATGGAATTTTAAAACCCGAATGATAATATGAAAATTGATAATCTTTTTCTGCTGTATGATGTTTTTAGTATTCATTTAGGATATAAAACCACTATTTCCCTTACGACTACCTGTTGTCGCTTTACTTTTATTTATGAAAATTTGCGTTGTTGCCGGTTCGCTATAATATGATGTTCATTAAACCCACGGCTTAAAAACAAATTATTACCCTTTGGACTTATTCAAATTATTTACCGGTGAACCATAAATTGTTTAACAATTAACCATGATAATTTTCCTTTACGTTACCCGCGCGTGGTGCTGACGTAATACCCCAAGATCCTATACATTCATTTCACCTTTATATTTAATATTCTCCCCCTGGTGTAATGGTAGCACAGTGGACTTTCAAGCAATAGGACGGCGGTTCGAATCCTGCTAGGTTATTTATTTGAAGATTTTATTTATTTAATTATTTTTAAACTGACCCTGCTGACCATGATGACGTCACACACAGGCAAAAATCGGGGAATAGCCGGCCATAAATAGTAGTAGTGCTGATATGAATCACAAACATGTTTAATCGTAAGAAAATGTTAAAACTAAGATAACACGTTCATTTAAACATTTTTTAAAGCCCCTTCCCCTCCCCTTGGGTTAGTTGTGGTTAGTTGTGGTTTATTGCATTACATAAGCGCTGGGTACCTATTTCCTTAAAAAAA
>JAHBCN010023334.1:0-12721 GCA_019359885.1 Listronotus oregonensis | reverse complement strand
GAAAAAAAAAAAAATTCATTTGTAAATACAGTTTGTCGAAAAAATTACAAATTCTTAAATGCTTATAAATAATAAATTTTGGTAAATAGGCCTAACACTCAATTTAAAACAGTTTTATCTCGTTACTTTTTTGTATATTTTTACTCTTATTCTCTGGCAGATCGCCTGAAACAGAAAAGAAAAAAACCCCGCAAAAAACACAAAATTCAGAACAATGTTCTACGTTTCCGGCCACTGCTGTCAAGATTAAGTTAAAAGTAAAATAAAATGGAAATTAAAAGCTTTTAGAATTACCCACATTTTTAAACTAAAATTTTCTAAAAATTAAGTTTTAATTTTTATTTTATATTACTTTTAATTTCATCTTAATAATGATGGCCGACTTGCCACCGAAACGTAGATAAGTGTTCTGAATTTTTTTGGTGCTTTTGAGGGGTTGTTTTTTTGTATTAGGCGATCTGCCAGTTAACAGAAATATCAATAGGGTTGGGCAGGCTCAGTTCGCTATACCCCGGGACCTAAACCAAAGTGGTCCCATTTTCTAGAAAATTTTAAGGCGAGTAATCCAAAGAAAATAATACTAGGTATAGTATTTTTTTCTAAACATGTTAGGTAGGTAGAGTTTAAAGTGAGTGGGTATAACACCCTTCCACCGCGACCGATCGGTCTATTGTGGCTCACACCTTATATTTCTCCCACCAGGTCCAGAATCCTAATAAATCTGATGATCCTGTTTGGAGAGAGATCTTTCACCTCCCCCGGCAACAGAGTGTCATTGCCGAGGATTGCGAATCTTAGTCGTCCATTGCTGGGCACGAGCACAGTCCGAGTGCCGATTCATCCCCTTCCATGCACATGCGGCATTCGGCGTCTTCCGCTAGGCCGATCTTGTGCATGTGGTGTGTGCAGTGTCCCGTGTACAGTCCCACTAGAGTTTTAAGGTGTACCCTTGATTGCTCCAGTAGATTGACAGTACATTGTTGGTTCGGTGGGCTTATGAAGGCCTTCGAGTGTCTGAGACCTGAAAGTCCATGCCAGTACCGAAGATTTTCTCTTTTTGTCCAAGCTGATATAAACTGCTTGGCCGTTCCATAAGATATACCGATAACCGGTTGTGGCCCTGTGAATTTTGTCCCCGCCCCCCTCTTGGCAAGGAGGTCTGCGGATTCATTACCCTCTAGGCCGGTGTATCCAGGTATCCACAGTAGTGTAACCTTATTGTTTTGACCCAGTTTGGTCAGCGCATCCTTGCAATTCCAGACGGTTTTCGAATTGCATCGGCTGGATTCAAGAGCCTTAAGAGCTGCTTGACTATCGGAGAATATTTTAATTGTCTTACGTGTGCAGTGCCGATTAACCAGCGATCTAGCACACATCTCAATAGCAAATACCTCCGCTTAAAATATGGTTGCGAGAGTGCCCAGGCTAAAAGAAAACTCTGCCCCCGGCCTCTGTCCATATATTCCAGCTCCAACACCGTCTTTTGTTTTGGAGCCATCGGTGTACCAACAGATGTCAACCCGGAGCAGGTCGGTCGTTTTTCGACTCCAGTCCCCCCTTTGTGGGTAGACTACACTGTAGGGCCGGTTGTAATTGGTTTGTGGCATTTGTCTGAAACAGTTCTTTTTTTTTGGCCGGATTCTTTTTAATGGGTTTTTTTGTTGGGTTTACTCATTATTTTCATAAAGAACAGATTCTTTAAAAACCCCCAAAAATTTTTAAAAGTTAATTTTGTAATGGTAGACTTACCCGAAACGTTTAATTTTTTAAAAGGGGGTTTTTTTTAAAGGGTTTTTTTCTTTTGGTCTGCCATTAAAAAGGGCAATGGGAAAACCTTGGCTACCCCGGTAGGGAAGGTTTCTTTAGAAAATTTTTCAGGAAAAACCCCAACGAACATTAAATTTTTTTTCTTTTTTTTTTTTGGGAAGTTTATATACATTTTCACACTTTGCAAATAAACACATGGGTACAGGTAAATAACCGTTTAGGAGGCGCCAAATTATAGCTGTTTGTTTTAATATTTAATATTTTTAGCAATAAGTAAAGATAATAAATAGACTTGCTACAAATTTCGTAAACGAAGCAACCTGGGGGCTGCTAAAATAATAGTTTACTGGTTTTAAAACATTTGGAATAATGATTCCCAAGATTAAAAAAAAACAAATTAACTTTTAAAAGTCTTAATTTTATTGATAAATACATTTGTTCACCTTAACAGTTATAGTAACCTATTATTAACCTAATAAAAACAAATTAAAGTTATCATTTTTTTAAGCCTTAAAATTTCCATCCAGTCTTACAGAAGTTCCATTGAGCATCGAAGTCTCTATTACAGCTTTTACAAAATCTCCAAATTCGTTGGGCTTCCCCACAGACCTAGAAGGAACAAAATCGCTGCTTTTATATGTCTTCATAAGATCCTGAAGCATCGGTGTGTCGTATGAACCTAAAAATATTTGAAGGATCATAAATTGTAACAAAACTACAGAGTATTCGAGAAATACGTGTACACAATTTTGTAACATACTTCCGATGTCAAAAAAGTCAATTTAAGACAACTAAGTTATAACTTAAATTGTTTTGTATAGCCCGGGTAGAGAGTAATAAAAATTTTAAGAATCTATTGCTAGTAACCATTTTAATAAAGGAGTCTTTAAAATATCATTTTTTTTACGTCTTGTAGATTTTAAGTACGAGGGAGGGGAGGCGCAGTACAGCCCGATATTTAAAAAGCGTATTAGGTGATTTGTTTTATATTTTCCAAGTGTACAGTACAGTACAAAATGATTTTTAGATGTTTGTGCTGTTAAAATAAATTGACTAGCACAAGTGCTTATTTTGGTGAAAACGTGCCAACTGATTTTAATGGGTTTTGGATCATATTTAGACAATGTAATTCTCTTCTAATTTTCTTTATCATTAAAGGTTTATTACATCTTAAATGGATAAATATATTTTAAATGTTTTAACTTCTAAACATTTTGAGGTTTCGCCTGAATAAAAAAAAAAAGTATTACTTCTGCAAAACTAAATTTATTGTAATAATAAATAAATAAATTGGAAAATTTTTAAAAGTTATTTTGCAGAATATATCACTTAAAGCTTTTTTACCAACGTAATCGAAAAATGTCCTTTCTTGCTCGAACGAAAGTAAATGTTTTTTATATTAGTCAAAAATATCAGTCAAACTTATTCTACTACTTTTCTTTTTACCTCCAAATAAAGCAAATTAACTGCTAAACAACTGATTAAAATTTCCTTCCTTTGGTAAAGAATTTTTTTTGATCCTCATGAAATGTCAAAAATTATATTCAGATCAAATAAAACACGCCATTTTTTTCATATTACCAAGAAAATCTTTTAGCTATAAAATGACATTCTAACAGAGCATACTAAAGGCAATAAAAATCCTGTCTAGTTTTATACTCTAAAAACACAATCATGTTCCCTGCCGCAACCTAATTTTAACCGAACTCCTACTTTACATATGAGCGGCTATACTTTGCAAATCAATTGAATCTCGCAGGAGTACTTTCCTCCCAAAATAAAAAATATATATTTATAATTTAAGGGTGTTTTTTATTTCCCATTTGTAAATATAATTTTCTTAACAATAAATGAATAAATTACCTGGTGCTATATCAACAACTCGTATACCGTGGCCATTTAATTCTTGGCAAGGGTTAATCATCCCTAATTCCGCCTTACTGGCGGAATAGGCAATTATTGGTTTCCTTCTGTCCTGCCAACTAATGAAAATAAAAAGCATATACTTATAGAAGTGTTCCTTAGATATTTTGATATTTAAGGGGGATTCCCGAACTTATCTTAAGAAAAAAAACATATGAGCATATGGTCTAAATGTCTAAACTTTTGAATTTAAAGGTATAAAGTTTTCAAAAAAAATTTTTCTAAATATCTGGATTACAATTTTAGATATGAAATTTGGTTTGCATGATTATGCATTTAGAGAAAATTTCTAGGTATACCTTTTTTTAAAAATTTTCCGTGGCGTCCGTACGAGTTTGAATTTTATATTGTTTAAGAAGAAATGGTACACCACTGGTTTTTTATGGGGCATTTTTTTGGGTACATGGTATTTTTCATAAAATTATCATTTGTGTTTTTTGTAAAACATTACATTAAAAGTGAATAATTTCGTAGCGATACCTTTTAATTTTTTTAAAAAAAACTTTTTGGTTTAATAAATTATTTTTAAAACGACAGATCTAGATGTTTGAATAAATTGTTTCATGTCAAAATAATGGTTTTTTTTATTTTTTAAATTCAGTTTGCCCAAATTTTTTTAAAATTTTTTGAATTTAAATTATACTAATTGAATATGGCAGCAATGCATTACATAAATGGTCTGCACCTTTCCAAATATTCCAGGATTACGGAAATGCAAGTTTTAAAAAGGTACATCGAAGGGTATTTGACTGTCAGAACACCCGAAATAGAAGAAGCAGTATTACAAGAAACCGACGAACATCCTAAGACAAGTACAAGGAAAATTGTCAGCGCTTTAAGTATTTGTATCAAATTGTTTGGCGACTACAGATTGATTTTTTGTTGTATTCATATTCATATCATATTCAAAGAGTACAAGCATTTCTTTCCAGGTACCTTTAAAAAATTACGAAAATTCCGCAAGTTTAGTCACAAACTATTTCACAGACGAAGCAAATTTTTCTAGGAATGCTTTTCAAAGTTTTCATAATACTCATTTGTTGGGAAAAACCCTTATACAATATTTAAAACCAATTATCAACAACAATTTTCGGTTAATGTATGGACAGAAATTGTTGATAATCATTAAATGCCCTTTTTGATATACAATTATTCTACTTACATTTTCTCCAAAAAGTACTACCTGGGATGCTGCACAATAGAGCTCCTGCCTAATTTAGTGCAGTTGTACGAGATCATTTAAATATCGTTTATCTTGATCGTTGGATAGGGCACGGAGGACCTCAACAGTAGCCAACAAGATCCCTCGATCTCAATAGTTTAAATTTCTTTTTATAAGGCATCTTAAAAGTCTTGTTTACACAAATCCTATCACCAATGAAGAAGAATTGAACGAGCGAATAGTTACCCCGTTGTGAACCATTCGATGCAAAGAGGGGTGGAATATGCTTGTTAAGTCAAGGTGGTCACTTCTAACAATAATTGTAATTATTTTATTAGTATTAATAAAACATAATAAATTAGGCATATATCTTTGATAAGAATATCTTAAGAATCAGCTTTTAATTGGCTTGTCTTAATATTAATAAATACTAAGAATATTTAATAATACCTTAGCTGGTAAGCATGTTGTTTTTATTGTTTCAAAGACAGGGGTAGAAAAAAATGCTACTTAGCCTTTTCTTCTAAAAATACTGAATTTATTCCAGTCTAGTGACGTGCCATGTTTCCAATTTTGTAAAGATAGATTAAATGGTATTCCAGATATTGCAAAAAACATGATTTTTTTTAAACTTTGTCACCCTGTAGTTCAAAAGTTAAGACGTCTAGGACAAAAATATGTTTATATGGATTTTTTTTTAATGAGTTTAAAAATCATCCCCTCGAACATTAGCATATTATTAAGCAATACCCTGCATATTTAACTTTCTTGTTGATCAAGGTCGATGTCAAAATATTTTTACTTACCTTGATGTAGTTATAATAATTCCTCTTTCGCCATTTTCATCCAATTCATTCTCAAACAATAAAGGTATAGCTAAGCGTATTACATTAAAAGTTCCTACAAGATTAACCTAAAAATGTGTTTAAATTTTTAAAATATTATTATCCCTGCACAGGGTGTCACCTTTTTGATGAATTTCCATAGAAAAACTACAAGATATAGAACAAATCTGATAACACAGTCTGGAGTTCGAGAATATGCAACCGTGAAAACAGATCGCGAAAAACTTGATTTGTCTCAAAGATACAGGGATTTTTACACACCTTTGTATCCGGTTGTTAGTAAAGATAGGAAAAACAAGTTTGTGTAGAAGTTTATGTAGAATCCACTGACGTGCTTACTATTGTTATGAGTTACAGTTCAAAAGATATATGGCTAATTTCCTTTTTTTTTCTAATGTATTATTACTTCTCATTTGTTTATTAAAAAACACTTTATTATTGATACTACAGACTCTTTATTATTTCTGAAAGATTTGGTATTACTGGATAAACTATATTTATGGAAAGAAACATCAAGAACGCGAACATAAAATTTAAATTTTTTACTCCGTCAATAAAATTTCACTAAATAAGATTTTTTATATTATTTTATTATTACTAACTGTATTTAATAAAATTTTATTTTTTCTTATTTAATTATTTATTTTTTATTATTTTTACAACAATCCAGTATTAATGCTTGGTTACTTTTTTCGATATCTAGCGAAATACATCTGTAAAGCATTTGTACTTTTTTCGCCACTTAATATAAAATTAAATATTGTTATATTTTTCAAAGTTTTTAAATTTACTTTTATTTATATTAAAATTTATGTACACTTAAATATTAAACAAAATATTTCAGCGACCATTTGTTCCTAAACCAATTTGCATTTTACTAATGCGTACTTAATGAATAAAAAAGAAGTAATTAGTTAATGATTTAAAAACAATATTTAATATTTTTTTAAAAAGTAATCAGCTTAAAAATTAATGAGTCCATTGCATTGTAGAGTTTACACTGCGACCGGTCTATTGTGGCTTACACCTTTTTATATTTTCAATAGGATCAGACTTCTAATGAATCCGATACAGATTGGGGAGTACTCTTATGTCGCTCCGACACGAGACATTTTCGGTGTCTGTCCCTAGAGTATCAACAGCGATTAACCTCTGCCTTCTTTCCGTTAGTACGCTACCAGGTCCGTACAGACAGTGTCCAAAAGATCCTACCTTTGGGAACCTTTTATCTAAAAACCTGTCCGCCTTAGGATTCGGGACGACCTGTGCGAACAAACAGCGGTGGAGTGAATTACATCCGGGTCCTATGCACCTAAAGCCTTCAGCAATCTGAAGGTTTACCCTTTTACGGTTCCCGGGCATTGCAGCCGATAAAGGTGAGCAAGAAGCATTTTTGGGTTACCCATCAGAAACCGTAAATTTGCCTAATCGTCATCGCTTCAAAGACGAAAGCAACTCTACCATGAGATCCTATCCCAAAGACGAAAAACGGTTGTAAAGAAACCGTTTGCCCGAATGAAGAAGAGTGTTACAAGAAACCGTGAACACTCGGGCGACAAGTACAAACAGAAAATGTCATGCTTAAGTACAAGTATACACGGATGCATCACCATCAGCACGGTATGCTAACACCTTGAGTTAAGCTTTGTGTTCGTCTTAGCTTCGGATCCCGTTCCATACGCTAGCCAAAAGAGTTGCCGATATCCAGCAACTCTAGCGCATGCTCCAAAAGATCCTACTGGGCCCAACCAGGACGACGACGTGCGAACACAGCGGTGGGTGAATAAAGCAAGCCACAATCTGTTTTTACTGTTGTTGTTTCAAAAATTTCAACTCGAGAATGTGCCATTAGATTTGCTATTAAAGTTTTTTCTATACCGTGAAAATTTATCGAAATTGGACCGGGCCACACTGGACATGTTTACTTACAGTGATAATTGTGGTAAATTCCTGCAAGCTGTGTGGTTCTTGTTTTTCAAAATCGTATATAGGATGGGTCTGTGATATCCCAGCACAATTTATTACACCATTTAATTTTCTAAATCTTCTTCTTGTAGCATCTAAAGCATTAAGTACTTCTTTTTCTGAAGCAATCTTAAACATATTTTATTTATTATGCATAGGAAAATATAGGAAAAGTGAAACAAGTATATGTAAATGGTGTGGAAAAGAAAGAGAGGACGCCATACATATACTTAGAGATTGCCCAGCCCCAAGGCACACCAGAGGGAAATGTCTAGGAACGGCATGGCTGGACCTAATTGATATAAGATTCCTACCACTAACGGGACTTGCATAACTAGTGAAGAAATTGGGGCTCTAGTAAGCAAAATGACAGCATCATATCAATGCAAAAGGAATGCACTGATATGATTAAAGGACATACTACAAATAGATCAATCATATTGTCATTTAAAATAGGGCCCAAGTAAGCACGAAATAGGCTATTTAGTTTTATTGATTTAATAAGTCTATTATAGTGCTAATAACAGTAATCTGTGGTTTCCCACCAAAATTTTTGAAGGAAGAACTTTTGGCAGCCCAAAAACCACGATTTTTTTGGACTTTTTTCAGTTTTTTCGATATATCTCAAAAACTAATAGTCCTAGCGTTTTGTTTATTTTGTACCTTTTTAAAAAACATTAAATTTCCTACAATTTTTATTTACTAAAGTCTCGTCTAACTCTAACAGCAAGCGAGCTACAGCCCGTCAAAAATTGTATATTTTTGCCAACATTACAAAAAATCACCAAATCTTCCTATTAACTCCTTTATATTTCTTTATAAGTCGTTCAAAGTATTATAAGAATCATAAGAATAAGAAAAAATAAAATTGATTATGGTTGAAACTGGTTGACTTAAAAAGCCCTAGGTTTGGTTTTTAAAGCGAAGGAGTGAAAGAGGGAGGGGTGACGCACAGTGTTACGATTTTATAGTACGACTCGACAAAAATCATAACTCTGATTACATTAAATGCAATTTAAAAACAAAAATAAATTGTTATTTACAGCCCGTCACTTGGGTTTTTTGGCATGATAATTTTATGTTTACAGTATGACCGAAATACAACAAAAATAAAACATATTAAAATAAGTAGATAAATTTTAATATAAAACTACTTAACATAAAAACCAATTCTTGAAATAAGCAATAGTTTGCAAAACAAAATAAATAATCAAAAATGAATCATGAATAAAATTTTAGGCTAATTATTTTGAATCAGAACTACTTGGTTCTTCAATTAAACTTAAGTTACGAAAAATCTAAAGAAAGAGGGGAATCCACAGGATTTTTAATAAACACATACTTTTCTAACTGAAAATCGAATTTGGTCCAGTTTGTCCTTAGATTTAAATTTTCTAAGGCTAGCTAAATGGGGATCGGAACTTAACAAAGGCGTTCTAATTATATCAGTATTTGCAGATATTCTAGAGCACTTACGGGCTTTATTTAATCGAATTTTTCGATATTCTTTATGTCTTGCTTCCAAAGCATTCTCCGAAAGCTGACCAACTGGTGAGTCAAAAAATTCGATTATATTACCCCCGTGAACTAATACCTTATGAACTGTATTGGGCCTATAGTACCAATTATACAATGATAAATATAATCTACTTGTCTGATCTAATGAAAATTTAAATTCATTTGTATTAATTTTATAGCCAGATGCTAAGATTTTTAAAATTTAACAAACATTTTTAGTTAATTAAAAATTTACTCCTGTGATTTTTGCACTCATTTGTGGGTTATGGAAAAGAACGCCTAGCAGTATATCATTTGTGGGGCCATCTCAGCTTAGGTTTATCAATTATTAGACCCATTCTAGATTAAAATTCACTTTGGATTCTTTTTTTGTTGTTTTCAAATATTTTTTTTTTATTTTCTTTGCCTTTGACTTGCCAACTTTTAATTTCTAATCGATATAATATGCGCAGCAGGCACTCAAAAAACGTATTCAACAATGTAAACTAGACTAATGCATAATTTAAAAATCAATAAGTCTATTGCATTGTAGATTTTATAAAGAAATTTGCAAAATTTAAATCTTATCAGGTTTTCCTAGAATGTTATACAAATAACTGTGTATTTGAAACACTATATTTAAAACATTTTCATCAAATATGGTAAATAGCATTTCGTATAGGATTTTTACAGAATTACCTTAACAGATAAGCTCATACAGTTTTAATGCGTTTATTGATGCGTTGATAATATGTTCCCCATTTCGAACTAAGTCTTCATTTTCTTTCATAAATACAAGTTTTATTGGCTTTTTTAAGTCAAACATTTTCAACCCTAATCAATTTTATGTTTTTTATAATACTTTGGGCGAGTTATAAAGAAATATAAAGGAGGTATAGGAGAATTTGGCGATTTTTTGCAATGTTTGCAAAAATAGACAATTTTTGATGGGCTATAGCTCGGTTGCTGTTAGAGGTAGACAAAACTCAAGTTTATAAAAATTGTAGAAAATTTAATGCTCTTTAAAAATACAGAATAAAAAAACCGATAGGATTATTAGTTTCCAAGATATTTCAAAAAAACTGAAAAAAGTTCAAATAATTTGTGTTTTTTGGGCTGTCAAAAGTTCTCCCATCAAAAATTTTGGTGGTAAGCCACAGATTACTGTTATTAGCACCCCAATAGATTAATTAAAACAATAAAACTAAATAGCCTATTTCATGCTTACCACAATGTACTATTTGATTGGGCTAAAAGGCTTAAAGTCTGAGTTTTAGCACCGTGATTGACTTTTGGTATCTTAATTGGTTGTGACAAGGTCTCAATTCCAAAAGGTGTTGTGACCAATGAATGGACGCTAAAAAGGTTTCTAAAGGATCAAATCTAATAAACATATATTACATAAGGGAAAACCATATTAAATTAAATTTCGTAATATAACTGGTTACGATAAGGTCTTAATTTTTATGTAGTGGGAGTGCATATAAAAATTAATGTCTCCTCAAATAGTCCTCTTTAATATAACAAAAGAAATAAAGATAGTAATATTGTCTTCTCTGGCTTAGAATATAAAATCAAAAATTGGGGACCAACAGCAAAAATTAAACGATTTAAAAAACTCAAATTTAAAACAACTTAGAGATAATGATCATAACCAAATTTTATTTTAAGCAAGATTTTAGATATTTAATTAAAGGGAAAGTAAAGGTAACTTGTATACATACGTCCACTTGAAAAAACAGAACCCTATCACCATATGACCTTAAACTGTCGCTCTCAGATGGCACTTGTAAATCTAAGATAACTACATTTGCTCCTTCTCCCAGCAACTTTTCTGCTGCAGCTTTACCCAGGCCAGATGAACCTCCCGTTACCAAATATACGGAGTCCTAAAAACGTATAATTTTTAATGAAATTATAAATTTTAAACTTAAATAACTCACTTTAATCATATTGACCAGATACAATGCAGAAAGAATACCTTTTAACATCTATTTTCGGCTAACTTAAAATACAAAACATACCGTTGAAATCATTCTGTTTACAATTTACTAAAATAATATTCTTATCTTGTGCACGACTATCAAACATAGATACGCCATCTTGATAAAACAAATGTTTTAATCTTAAAATAAATTACAAAGAAAATGGGATTATATACATATTAAAACTAGTATTATTATACAATTTTAAGATTAATTGGTTTTTCGTTATTATTAGTTAAGTGATACTGTGCGTACAATGTGAAGTCATTTTTAGGCATGGATCCCGGGTTTAAATTTTAAAGTAACTAGAGTTGCCGCGAGACGAGACGAGACGAGATAAGCTTGTCTCGTCTCGTCTCGAAATGTCGAGATAATATATTTCGAGACGAGACGATACGAGACAAGGGTCGAGACGAGACGAGACAAACGTTTGTCTCGTCTCATCTCGTTTTGTCTCAAGTTGTTTTGGTTTATTTTAATTAAATTAATTTCAATATACAGGGTGCCACAGATCGAGTGCATGCATGGGGATTTTGGAAACCGTAAGAAATACGAAGTCGGTTAAATTATGGCACAGTTGCGCATTTAGGTGCCTAACAACATGCCTATTAGAAAGTTGTAAAAATCCGAGTACTTCCGGAAAAAACCGAAATTTGCTGATTTCGTTTTTATTTTTTCCTGACGTTATTTAAAGAGATATGGAAAAGCAAAAGACACTTTCTCATGGCCACTTCTTAACCTCTACAAAACAGCGTTGAGAGATTTTCCGTACGACGTTTCGTTTTCGTTAAACCATCATCAACTTTCTTTTTTTAAATACGGACCTGGGTTTTTTATTTAATTTTTTTTAACCCCTTATGATCCCAATTACAAAAGTGTATAACACTTAAAATTTATTTACAAATATGGAACGCCCCTATAAGAAATGTTGTGCGTTCCTTGTTTAACTCATTGTCTCTTAAGGAAAATATGTTTATTTAACAGAAAAATATTAAGTGTTATATATCATTGGAATTGGGATTATAACTGCTTTAAAAAAATGCAATAAACGATGAAGTGCCGTATTTAAAAAATAAAGTTGATGATGGTTTAACGAAAACGAAACGTCGTACGGAAAATCTCTCAACGCTGTTTTAAAGAGCTTAAAAAGTGGTAAGAAAGTGTCTTTTGTTTTTTTATATCTCTTTAAATAACGTCAGAAAAAAATAAAAACGAAATCGGCAAGTTTCGGTTTTTTCCAGATATCTCCGGAAGTACTCGGATTTTTACAACTTTCTAATAAGCATGTTGTTAGGCACCTAAATGCGCAACTTTGCCATAATTTAACCGACTTCGTATCTCTTACGGTTTCCGAGATCCCATGCATGCACTCGAATCTGTGGCACCCTGTATAGTGCATTAGTAATGTATAGGATAATTTCAATAAAAATTAGTTCGGAAGTGAAATTTTTAAAGAAAATACGCATGAGTAAAAAATTATCTGGTTAATTTTAAAGCCACGGAGTTTTAGAATCAAAACGTAGATAAGTTAACTTTAAATAAAAATTAAATATTAATTTAACAAACCGTCATTATTA
>JAHBCN010023333.1:0-12678 GCA_019359885.1 Listronotus oregonensis | reverse complement strand
ATTTTGATAATCATAATTTTTTAGAATGTATTTGTTGTGTATGTTTAGTTGCCTATTTTATATCGTTTATTAATAGAAAGTCATGCATCAATGAGGGCTATTAATTTCGTCACAAAACATCCAGAGCAGATCTTTTTTCCTTTGTCCTACAGAACTGGAACAATTCCTTTAAGTTCTTGGTAAATCCTAGATCGTTGCTCTTGCCATATCCAAAGCTTTTGACTATGTCTGGCATGATGAGCTACTTAACAATTTTCCTTTCTACAGTCCTCTACCTAAGCTTTGTTCTTAGCTCTGTTTCTTTTTCACATCAACAATCTTCTCTCTTCCACAATCAGTTCTATCCATAGTTTTGCTAACGATAGTACTCTCCACTCTAATATTTAATTTTTCAAGCCAGCCTCTAAGCCTAATTTGGAAAACAAGCGCAGCGTAATGCAGATATCTCTTTCACAAGACCTTGGATTGGGGCTCCAAATATCTAGCCCAGTTTAATGCTCCCAAAACACAGTCTTATTCGCTGTCGCTAAAAAAGTCTGTCAATGCTTATCCATTACATATGAGTGCCATGTCCTGCAGAACAAAGAATCATTCAATCTTGTTGGCGTCATCTTTGAGATTTACCTTAACTGGCACAAACACATTATATCCATAGCCTACAATTAAAAAGAGCTATCAATGTTTCGGTAACATTCCACAATAATTCATTAAATTTTCTCGTTTTACCTGCTACTGTTGGAAAAAACTAAATTTTGGGGGGCCCAACTATCTGGTCCAGTTTAATGCGACCAATAAAAGTCTTTTTTTCCCCGTCGCTAAAAAAGTCTGTCAATGCTTATCCATTACAAATGAGTGCCATGTCCTGCAGAACAAAGAATCATTCAATCTTGTTAGCGTCACCTTTGAGATTTACCTTAACTGGCACAAACACATTATATCCATAGCCTACAATTAAAAAGAGCTATCAATGTTTCGGTAACATTCCACAATAATTCATTAATTTCTCGTTTTACCTGCTACTGTTAGTTGAAAAAACTCAATTTGGGTTGGGGCACCAACTATCTGGTCCAGTTTAATGCGACCAATACACAGTCTTATTCGCTGTCGCTAAAAAAGTCTGTCAATGCTTATCCATTACAAATGAGTGCCATGTCCTGCAGAACAAAGAATCATTCAAACACATTACATCCATAGCCAACAATTTTAAAAAGATTTATTAATGTTTCGGTAACATCCCACAATAATTCGTTGATTTCTCGTTTTACCTGCTACTGTTAGTTGAAAAAACTCAATAAACTTTGGGTACCCGCATGTAGGTCCGGACTTAAAATTGCCTTTATTCATTATTGTACCTATTTTTTGGTACATTATGTAGGTTAAAGGCAAATTTCAGGAGTTTAATATAAAGCAGAGTCTTTTTATCTTAGTTCAGCAGTCGTTTGGAGTTTGTGAAGGTATTTTCGTGTGTTATTGAGCATCCAAAATAGCTTACCTAAACTATTGATATTAGTAGGTAATCAGGACCTGTAACCTTTCAAAAGGTGCGGTGCCTACATAATAGATATTTGTCAGGCAACTTATTTATGACTGGGTTTACCACTGGGGGTTGTCATTTAAATTTTATTGCGGTCAAGAAATCAACGAATTATTGTGGAATGAACAATAACAAGTCTACCACAGTTCTCAAAATATAATTTACCAAAAAAATTACCCAAACTTAAATAACATTAGATAAAATATTTTTTTGGTAAATTCATGACGTAATGTGCCTGACCAACAACTAGGCAGATAATTAACAGCTAGAAACTGTTAACCCTCATACAAATTATAACAACATCAAAAAAAATAATTTAATGCCCGACTGGTATATTATTTGACAAATAATAATATAATGTCAGTTAAATACGAAATATTACCCTAGGGCGTTATTAAAAAAAAAACTCCCCCGGGGGGCCAAAAATTTCTAATAAATAAACAATAAATTATCTTCATTTAAGCATTTTTTAAAGAAAATACAAACATACTTACACAATATACTTATGATAATAAACATTATTTTTTAAAGTAAAACGTAAAATTTTTTTAAATGACCAGAAAATTCCACATTTCCATACCCCCATTCGGGTTTTTAAGTAACCCCTTTTCCCCCCAATAAAAAAGGGAACCAACCCCAATTTGGGCTTTCCCTATCATCCATGTACCCCCGTGCTACCGAAGAACTCTTCTAGCCCCCCCAACCTCATTAAGCCCTCGGAACTACGTCCCGCATCAGAATGAATTGTTGCCGCTGTACGTCTTAAACAATGACCTTTTACGCCTTAGCATCGGAAAACCCAAATATGTAGCAATTTAAAGGGTACATTTTCAAATGTATTTTTTCCTATAGGCTGCACAGTACATCGTTCATCACGATAGCACAAAAAACCTAACAATAGGTGCACTTTTAGGTCGCAAAGACGCAACCCAATTAACTTTTTGCCTTGGACTTTTACTTCATCAAAACCCAAAAAAAGCCCCCGTTCCCTTTTTACTTTTGGAATGTCAATAAATATATGCTGACCCTATCCGCCATCGGAAAACCATTTTCACGCTCGTCTCTTCTACAAGCTCCGAATACACCTATTACTAATGAAATTTTTTCTGCCAAATATTTTTCGTCGGCGCTTCTTTCAAAAAAATTATAACTTGTTCGCGAGTCAGAACCTTCGACTCTTTGGCTGATAATTTCCGGTTGCTTTAGGAATTTTTGCAGAAAAATTTTTCATTACTTCTTATCTTCTTATGAACTATTAATTCTTTACGTAACATTAAAATTTGTCCTAAAATTTGGAGAATATGGTCTGACAAACTTGAAAAAAAATCATCAAAACGGTTTCGTCCCAGGTCCACCGTGTTCCTACCATCAAAAGGACATATTCTTTCTCAAATCCCTAGTTTTTTTGGCACAACGCGTCGCTTTAGCATTTTACTAAAATACTTGGGGAAGTTGGGTTTTTTTTCTTCGGACATTTTTTGTCTCAATCCAAAATTTTTTTTATGTGCTGCCTTATTGAAAAAAACTTAAAATGGTTACCACAATTACGTTTCGACAATTTTTTAGGTAAATGCTAGTACTGGATTTGGTTTAAAATACATTCAAAAAATTATTTAAATTTTTTTTATATAAAGAATATTTAGTCGGACATTAAAGTTGAAGGCCCACGGGTATTAAGGATTATATGCTTTCGGTCAACGTATATCCACCATCGACTTCAACGTTATTACCTTTAATCCCGATACCTTTAACTAAATTTTAGTAAAAAGAAGAAAAACACTCACAAAAGAAGTTCAAAATCGACTTAACTCTCTTTTTTTTATATAAACCAATTTTTTTTAAAAATGACGATATATTTTATAACTAAAAAAAAACGAGGAAGAGTTTTTGTTATATAATCCGACAAAAAATTTAAAACAAAATATTAAAAGAAATGTGTGCTCATTGTTCATCATTGTCTTGATTAAGTATGAAAAATATTAAACAAGGTTACGAGGATTGGCACAGCAAAAAAAAGTGCGAATAGAATGGGACCTTCACATTTTTGAAAAGGATTTGCTACAGATCCTTTTATGGCTTATTACTCGTTACATGAACATCCTTAAATCATAATACTTATTAATCTTGTCTTAATCTAATAATATTATTGAATGCAAAAATTAACGGGTATAAAAGATTTAAAACATTTTAAACGACTCCTGAAAATGAAGAGGTTCTTTATACAGTGTGGTCATTTAAACATCATTAAAAAATCTACTAAAATTATCGCGGATACCCATGAAAAGAAAAAAACAAATAAAATGGTGGACATACGCGTTGATATATTTTTTTGTACATAATTTTATTTTTTATGCGTTTTAAATATTTTCTGTTCTATGTAAATTAACTTAGGTTATAGCATAGCATCGGCACTAACCAAACCATTGCTTTATTGCTTTTGAGAATTGGGTGCATTTAGTGCAGTGTTGTTAGTTTTAATTCATAATTGAATAATAATTGTTCCTTTAACACTTTTTTGGGTTTTTTTCCTGCGTTGGTTTTTTGGTAGGATTTATGTTTATATATTAATTTTTTTAATAAATATTTAAAATACAAATTTTGTACTTTCAATGAGCCTTTTGTACCAGAAATATTTTTATTACTTATTTTAAAAGGGGAATTTTTGAAAATTTTAAGTTTTTAAAATATTATTAACAAACATAAAATTTGTCTTTCCCCTAAAAATTAAAAATCTGGTCATTTGAATAATGAACTTCTTTCATTAAAAATATCCTGCATCACGTACTGATTTATCATATTAAAACTAATTCGGCCTTCTCGGCTAACGATAAAGGTCTTGGAAGAGGCATTTAAAATCAAATAAACCTAATAAGCGACACCAAACTGTCATAATGTTTAGTTTTAACCCTTATTTGTTTTTTTATGGGTATCCGCGAATTTTAGTAGGTTTTTTAAAAATTTCATTCTGCCGTCATAACGAAAAACGCAGTAAAGTCGATTTTTGACGATTTTGATTTTTTTGTTGGATCAGATTTTTAGGAAATTTTTTTATATTCCCGATTCCATATATCGAAAAAAAATATATTTTTTAAAAAATAGAAAAAAGAAATGTGTATTTCAATGAGGCAATGAAGCGTCATCAAATATTTTTAAAAAATGCAGTAACTAACCAATCATAATTAAAAATGCAGTATCTCTGTTTAAACCAAAAACGATAAGTGTGCTTCTCATAAAACGTCATTGATCACAATTTTAAAAAACGCAGTTTCTCCGTGTTCATAACAAAAAACGCAGTAAACTTTCAGATTACGTCATGCTTTGCTAACCGAAAACGCAGTGAGAATTCGCGCCAATTTACAATTTCCTTTACCAGGTGGAACTTTTTTGAAACAAAAAGGTATTTGGATTTAGAGATTTCAAAGATGCTGTGCAGGCAGAAAAGGTTATAACTCTTGAAATAAGACCAAATAATTTCTACAATTGGATAGACAACACGTCACAAGTAAAAATAAAAAAAACCAAAAAAAGTCCCATGTTTCTGAAATAACATCAGTTGTTGTAAAACGTGGAAATAATTCTTTAACTTACACTAAGAACTACAATATGGCTAATCCAAGGAAAACATATTTTAAAAGTTAAAACTAAAAAGACGGAATCCTTCTACCGCCACCTAGAAATCAAGTTAGGGGCATAAATAAATAAAAAAGAAGTAAAATTAAAAACTTTGTCCTTTGATAAAAAAAAAACCTTTTGGGTTTGTTGAAGGAAAACCTTTTCAATGATCTCAATGAATCCTTTAAATAGGCTTTATTTTTTGTTTATTATTATTATTAAAATATTTTATACCCTATATTTTAGATAAATACTTTCTTTTTGTTCACAACTCATTATTTTTTCCTTGTTATTTCTTTCCTTTTTCAGCATAAACTTAAATTGTTTTACTTAAAATCCATAAATTTTTAAATATAAAAATATTCAAATGTTATCAGTTTATTTATTTGGTCAAGGTATCTATTTTAGCAAACTTATTCAAATGTAGCAAAAAACGTCAGTTTTCCCCGGGAAAAAATTTAGGTAAAATCAGTCTTCTCTACAATTTAACTCAATGGCGGCACATCAAAAGCTACAAGGAAAACCGTAGTAACTAGGTCAAAAGTTCAATTCTGCATTCATTTTGCAAATGTTCGTTAAAATTAGATACTAAACAAAAACCATTTTCATCAATATTACTTTATCAAAATCAAAAGTTATCAGCAAAAATTTGTTTAATAACGTCATAAGACACTATATTTGGCAAGTGTATCAATATTGGTCAAAAAAATTGTTTTTTCGCTACAAAACACGCTTAAAACTTTCAGGTCGTTTTTCTCGAAACTATAACCTCTCAAGTTACTGCGTTTTTCATTATGACGGCAGTATTAATTTGTACAGTTTTTTAATTAACATTTAAAATAAAAATGTTGCACTTTAAGTGAGCGTTTTTTGATATGCATATTATCATAACTAATGTTTTATTTATTAAAAAGAGATTTTGCAAAATTTTAAAGTTGTGTTTAATAGTGTTGCAACAAACATAAAGTTTGAGATTTCCTAAAAAATTAAAAATCTATGTTAAAGTTACAAATATGTTTGAATTTGAACAAAGTTATGCAAAATTGATTTGCTTTAAAATAATTTATGAGAGTGTTTAGGGTAAATACTAAAAATAAAAAATTAAGAAAAATTTTAGAAGCTTTTAAAAAAAAAAAAAATTTTTAGGAGGCCATATTTTGGTATTTAGGCATAACTTTTAATTCTGAACACCTTTTCTTTGTAACATTTTGCCAAATTTTTCAAAATAAGGGTACTTTACTCTTGTACAATTTTTATATTTTTTGACCTACCCTGTATGCTGTTTGACTTGCAACATGCACCAACTTTCGGCAATATTTGTATTTTAATTGTGCAATTAATAGAAAAAAACCCATTTGTTGCACACTTAAATGACCACACTGTATACATATGGATTTTTTTTTTAAATTTTTTACATCTTTTAATTTAGCAAAAAGCTTTTAATTAACAAAAAAATAATTTTTATTGGGAGGTGGTTTACTTTATAGTTTTTGGTACCTATTTAATCTAAAAATATACCTTTGGCTAAAAAGTATGATGCCAAAAATTTTTAACAAGCTAAAATACGTTTTTGTTTAATATTTTTTTAGTAAAAAAATCTGTTATGTCTGTTCAGTAGCTGAAGTTCTATTAAATATATAATATCTTGGATTAATTAGACTGTAAGTCGATTGAAAATAAAATATCTTTTATACACGGTACTTAGGTAAAATGTTTTAAAATCACTTTAAATGTGCCATTTTAATTAACACAAAAATACACTCACATTCCTACCAAAAATACTTATGTAAAATATGAGCCAAGTACGTATCCAAAAATCTCGGGCTTTTAAATTACCTAGATCTAAAATTATACCAGGTTCTGTTTTTTGTTTGTGTTTGTTCCACCCTTTTTTTTATTGGTACCCCATTTTGCTTAATTAAAGTACCCCTGAGAGTGTTTAAATCCCACTTCCAAACACGCGCGTGTTTTAATGGTTACCATGGTACATCAATCAAAAACAATGAATTTTGGCACATGTCAGGCATTTTAAAGAAAAAAAGATTAAAAATAAAATATTACCATAACAGATGTTTCCAAAAGCTTTAAAAAAATCGCGTAAAGTATATAACTGGTCTTTAAAACACTTGCTCTATTTCGAGTACTCCGGCTACGCCGTAGTGCTCAAAAAATCGCGCTTGTTTTAAAGACCTTAATATCCAGTATACTTTAATATACTATTTTAACTTGGCAAGTTTTTTACTTATCCGTCTGTATAATGTATGTTCTTCTTTCATTAGTATAGACAGATCATTAAAAAACTAGTCAAGACAGAAGAGAGTAGACGTGGACAAAACCTGGTTTAATTTTAGATCTCAGTACGACGCAAAATGTATGCCGAATCACGAAAGACAATTAGACCAGGAGACGAAGCTGAAAAAAGCAGCAAAAGCAGGCAATTTTTTCGAAATACATAGATTTATAAAAATTTGGGATTAAGCTTAACTTCCCCCTTCTCTTCAAAATCTATGTTAGGTCGATGGGCGCTCCCTATTGCAAAAACCTTTAAAACTTTTATATTAAAGCTTAAGTTATATAAAATAGGGGCTCAAAAAATATGTTTTAACCCTTGAAAATCAACCGGTATAATGATTTAATAAAAAAATATTTACCCTAAAAAAACATATTGCCACAGAGTTGTAATAAAAAATCTGACTCTCATAAGTATTATTCATTTAATTTTGTAATTTTTAATCCTCAAAAAATCATCCCTTACAATGTTACAATGCAAAAAATGTACAAAACCGGGATTTTTAAAAAAATGCATCAAATCCCATAAAAGTGAAATAAAGCTTGACTTAATAGATAGAATTGAAAAGGGCTACGGCTCATTTTAATTTGGTGGTAATTAGGGGTTGTTTTCGAAGATTTTTGCACTCAAATATTTTTGTTTAACCTTACTTTAGTCATAACTTACTCAATTTTTATGATACATACCTTTAAAAAAAATAAAAGGTCTTTTGCAAATGCTTCAAAAAAGTTATTATTAGTTTTCGTCGAAAAATACGTAAATTTTGCGTTATTCGCCTTAAACTCCGAAATTTTGTGTTTGATAAATAACAGCTAACCTTTACCAAACCACAACTTGGTTTGTATTGGTCCTACAGCAATTACAAAAAAAACATTTATTGAGATATTTGCAAAAAACCTATTAAAAACGTTGATTTTTATCCACGAAAAACTCCGACTTTCAATCGCAATAACTCGAAAAGTATGCATTTTCCAAAAAAAATGCATAAACCATTTTTTGCACAGAAATAATTTTTCTATCGATTCCTGTGGTTTTATCTGATGACAAATTCTGACGGTTCTGTAAAAATAATTCGATTTTTATAATTGAAAGTTTCTTCTAACTCCTAAAATTAAAGATCTGGTGGTGCTCCAAAATATACGGGAAAACCCTGCATATTCTTACAATAATCAGTCTTATGTATAAAATATTTTTCTGCAATAATTTTCTTTTTAGGTATCTAATATGAAATAAAATAGTGACCATAAAATTGGACAAAAATTCCGTTCGAGAAATGCTTTAAACGAGATTTAGTTTTTCATTGTAATTAATTGCTATTTTTCTGAATAGACGCAATAAAATGATCCGACAGTCGATATTTATTGAGTCACATTAATATTTATAACAAAAAGTGAACGACCGCGCTTACAATGCCCTTAGGTGATTAAGTTAAAGGCTTGTGCAATCACGATTATCTCATACATTGAAAAAAGTGTAGCAAGAGAGTGTGCTACTACTTGGGATAGTAGGAAGAAAAAGGATTTATTACACATTACTTCCGGATACCTTGATTCAATGGACATATTTTACTATTCATTCCAAGACTTTTCTTAACAAGTTTAATGTAACAGGATGTATGATGTAGTACCTACTTCTGGTACTACTCGATTATGAGATATTTTTGTTGTTTCATTTGCATTCAATAAAAAACAATATGAATTCTTAATCTGAAGAATCAGATGTATGATGTAAAACACTGTCGTAGGCATTTTTACTGATTAATCATTATTTAAATAAAAATATTTTTTTAAAGTCATAATCTATTCATTTTATATACTACATAGGTATTACAAATAATAGGTTTTATTAAAAGTACACTCCAAATTAAACTTTATACAATGTGACTGCTTCGGTCCTGGTCTCGGGCTATAGTGACTGAGCGTGCTAAGTCCTATTTACCCCCCTCTGAACTTGCAGATCGCCTAAAAAAAAACGAAAACCCCCAAAAAGTTAATCTATATATGTACTCATCTACGTTTCGGTGGCAAGTGTGCCACCATTTTCAAGATAAAAATAAAGTATAAAATTTTAATGTGTATAGTCTGTCTCAAAGTATACCGTGTTAGCTCTTGCCTTCATTTATGGCATTATATTGCATATTTATGAAAACTGCGGATCGGTAGGTATTAAAGGACAGAACATTAGGGACGGACTTTAATAAAATAAAGATTTATAATTTATTGTTTATTTAGGTAACTATAATCTTAAAATTACATTAAGACATTAAATAAATGCAAAGTTTTAAGAAATTTATAACTGCATTATCTATACATAATCACATTTTTAATCTAAATATCTAAATCTAATTCTGTTTCACTATCAGAGTCATCATTGAGATTAATTACAATAGGATTTATGTTGTTTTGGATAGAAATGTAAGAGCCCTCAATTTTTATAATGTGCTGTAGTTAATTTTTCCAGCTCTCAACTGGCATGTTAGTAATTCCAGTTTTTTTCAAATTTATAACACTGGGACTTAAAGTAGGTGTAAAATTTTCTGCTCTGATCTTTGATTTTACTTGGTTCCACAAATGCTCTATGGGATTAAACATACAGTGATACGGAGGAAGCCGTAAGACAGTATGCCCAGCCTGCTCAGCCAAATTATCACATACATATTTTTTTTAATTGATATGAATTCAGGACTTCCAAAAGTTGCGTTTTTTTGTAACTGAATTCAAAATAAATATCATTTTCTAACATATATTTCTGGATTTCCGTTTTTGAACTTGATGAAGCTGGTGCTTTGTGTAGCAGACGGCTGTGGTAGCTTGCGTTATCCATGACAATAACACTGTTGTTTGGAATATTTTTTTAAAGATAATTTTAAAACCAGTTTTCCAAAAGTTCTGCACTTGTATCCTCATGATAGTTCAAGCTAGAATCCTTAATATTCTTTGCAGACAACAGCAAGCAGTTTGGGACAAATCCGTCTTCTGAACCAGCGTGTATTATAGTAATGCGTTTTCCTTTATTTGAAGGTGGTGAAGGAAAATTAATAATGAAACATCCTTTTAATACTTTTGAATAAATTTGATTGCGTGTTAAAATTTCAAAAGGAGAATATTCAGTTTTTTGAATGGGATGATATAAGTTCATTCCATCAGTAAACAGATTAGGATGACTAGTCACTACGTAAAAAAACCTGTCCGATTTTGTATCAATTTATTTGGGTTTTCGTGGCTTCTAAAAAGCATTTTGCTGTTCTAGTAACAATTTTACTAATTTTTAAAGAACTAACCATAAAAAAATGATATTAAATAATTAACCTAAAGTAAAAGAGGTGCATCGCTATTTTACTTTGGTTATAATATATTTATAAATAGCAATTAAAAAAATCATTTGTGCATTTAGTTTTTATTAAAAATTTTTTTAGAGAGGATTAAATAAATTGTTTACATATTACAGTTAGTTGGTGGATATTATTGTCAAAACAAACTGGAGCAATGAATTTCCAACTGTAAAAACTTTAAAGAAAATTGCGTACAAGAGAAATTGCAGCAAGAAAAATTTTACCCTGAAAAATTTTCATACTTTGAAAACACCTTAAAGCCGCGTTTTTACCAAAGCCTTTTACTAAGTTTTTCACAAGTTGCGGTAATTTGTTGCTTTTTCTACAAAATACAGCAACTTTTTCTGTCTTCCACTTGTGGAGAGACAAATCTTCCACTTAATTTTAGTTTCCCGCGGAGTGTCGGTAAAGATCAAAGAAAGTTGACAACTAAAAGTGGACAATTTGTTGCTGCGCGCTTTGCGCAAGCAACTTGTAGAAAACTAGTGGAGAACTGGAGAACTACTACTCAAACCTTTCGCGCCAATTTTTGGCAACAAGTTTTCCACTTGTTTCTCTAAATTTAAGAAGAGCAACTTTTAGTTTTCTACAAAAAATCTTCAATTTGTTGCTCTAATTTGAGAAGTGCAACTTTTAGTTGACAACTTTAAGTTTTTTACAAACAATCTTTTGTCAGCTTTTAGTTGTCAACTTTGGTGTAAATGCGCCTTAAGGCTTTTTATTGGGAGCTAAATTTCAGGCTATTCTACAAAGTAACGTGTTTTAAAAAGTACGGAATAATTTTAATTACCTGTAAAATAACTGAAAAAGTTATGTCAACTGAGATATTCGATTTTTATATATATATATATATATATATATATATATATATATATATATATATATATATATATATATATATATATATATATATATATATATATATATATATATATATATTTATATATATATATATATATATATATATATATATATATATATATATATATATATATATATATATATATATATATTTATATATATATATATATATATATATATATATATATTTTTATATATATATATATATATATATATATATATATATATATATATATATATATATATATATATATATATATATATATATATATATATATATATATATATATATATATATATATATATATATATATATATATACAGGGTTTTCAAAAAACATGGACCATCGCTCGTGGGGTAATTTTTCAATAAATAATAAAAAAAAACCTATGCACATGGGTCCGGAAACGCATGGTTTCCGAAATACAGTGAGTTAAAGTTTCAATTTTTTTTAAATTTTTTTCAAAAAAACCCAAATACCACTCAAACCGATTTTAATGAAACTTAGAACTTGAAAGTGTATTAATAAAGGCATAGTTTTAAGTAAAAATCTGCTTACAGCCGGCCGGTGGCGTGCGTAAGGGGTAACTGTAAAAATGTATTTAGAGAAAGAATATGTGCGCCACTGACTTTTGACAATTTTAATGCACCGTTTTTAAGCTTATTACATAAGCCACAAAAGTTAAAACCCTTGGTGTTTTTTTTTTTTAGGGTTTCCCTTAGCAGATATGGGGTTTAATTTTTTTTAAAAAAGAGCAAAGACCCATTGTCGGCGTAATGAAAAAAGTAATCGTACAAACACCATGATAATTCAAAACTATTGTTTTTGTACAATACACAATTGACTTAAAGCTAAAGAAAATGTTGAAAGTGACCACCATTAGCGTTGTTACGGGGTTTAACCTTTTCCGCAAAGATCTTCTTACTCTTCTGCAAATATTGTGATCTTCTCTAATGATGACAAATGCATTTTCTATTCTTTCCAAAATTCTTCTCGTGTATTTAATGGTGTTTTATAAAAATTTCTTTTAAATGACCCCACAAATAAAA
>JAHBCN010023332.1:0-12691 GCA_019359885.1 Listronotus oregonensis | reverse complement strand
GTCAAAAAGTTGCCTCTCTCGATTTGACCAAATTTGGTATAGGGGGTTTTTTTTGGGGCGCTGATTACAACTGCAAACTTTTTTTTTTCTTTCGTTTACGAGATTTTCATCATCAAAGTTAAAATCAAATAACCAATTTTCACTATATCCCCCTTCTTGTACATAATTCTTGATTGTTACACTAAATTGGCACACAATATTTTATAAACACCTTTTAAAACCTTGTATTTTTATTTATTTTACACCTTTTTTCCATTAAATTGCGAACTTTCAAGTTCAAAGGCTGCAGTCACATTTGTTTACAAAAAGCCTATTGTATACATAGTTGCCTACACGTTGCGGTGTGTGAAAGTGGAGGTTTCCAATCAAATGGGAAAAAAATGTAAAATTAATATAAAAACAAGTTTTTAAAAGGTGTTTGTGAAATATTTTGTACCAATTTGGTGTAAAACTCAAGAATTCTGTGCAAAAAGAAGGAGGAATAGTGTAAATAAGGTTAGTTTGATTTTCAACTTTGATGATGAATATCTCGAAAACGAAACGTTGCCGAAATTTTTTTTGCAGATTCGTAATCAGCGCCCCAAAAAACCCCCGTATACCAAATTTGGTCAAAATCGGAAAGGAGGCAACTTTCGAGACAATTACCAATGATATTTTAAAATTTAAATTATAATCATAAAACGTCAGCTTTATTTTAAATACAAAAACTCGATATGTAACATATAAATTAACATGGCTTGTTTCAAACACTATTGCCTGAAACTATATCCTTCGATTTATATAATAAAAATTTTTTGGTCCACCCTATACAATTAAAGGTTTTTACGTTTGTTTTGACGGTATATTCGTGCCAATTCTAGACACCAGAGGTCTAGAACGTTCGGCTCTGTTCGCGACGCGCTCGGGTCCGTATATAAGCCGCTCGGCTTCGCGGGCTTGTCAGAATATTTGAATCAGCGAAACAAGTGAAAGCAAAGCGAAAAGCAAAGCGCTCAAGTTTTCAAAGCGATTTTTCAAGTAAATAATAATTGTTAGTGAGTTGTGAAGTATTTATCAGTGAAAACAAGTGAAAATGGTGAAGAAAGCTCCAGCAGTTGGTATTGATTTGGGCACCACATACTCATGTGTGGGTGTCTGGCAGCATGGAAAAGTGGAAATCATCGCCAACGACCAAGGTAACCGAACAACACCCAGTTATGTTGCCTTCACCGATAGCGAGCGTCTTCTTGGAGACGCTGCGAAGAACCAGGTGGCCATGAATCCATCCAACACCGTTTTCGACGCCAAACGATTGATCGGACGCAAGTATGACGACCCCAAAATCCAACAGGACATCAAGCACTGGCCCTTTAAAGTCATCAATGATTGTGGCAAGCCCAAGATCCAGGTAGAATACAAGGGAGAAATCAAGAAATTTGCCCCAGAAGAAATTAGCTCAATGGTTCTAACCAAAATGAAGGAAACTGCCGAAGCTTATCTGGGACAGTCTATCAAGGATGCAGTTATCACAGTACCAGCCTACTTTAATGATTCCCAGAGGCAAGCCACAAAGGACGCCGGTGCAATAGCTGGATTAAATGTTATGAGAATTATTAACGAGCCCACTGCTGCCGCTCTAGCCTATGGTTTGGACAAGAACCTAAAAGGAGAGAAAAATGTGTTAATATTCGACTTGGGTGGTGGCACCTTCGATGTTTCCATCCTGACTATTGACGAAGGATCTCTGTTCGAGGTTAGAGCTACAGCTGGTGATACGCATCTTGGTGGAGAAGATTTTGACAACAGATTAGTGAACCACCTGGCCGATGAATTCAAGAGGAAATTTAAAAAGGATCTTCGTAGCAGTCCAAGAGCCCTAAGAAGACTACGAACAGCAGCTGAAAGAGCTAAAAGAACTCTGTCATCCAGTACCGAAGCTACTATTGAAATTGATGCCCTCTTTGACGGTATCGATTTTTACACCAAAGTCACTAGAGCAAGATTCGAAGAGCTCAACGCAGATCTGTTCAGAGGAACCCTTCAACCAGTCGAAAAGGCCCTTCAAGATGCTAAAATGGACAAAGGCTCTATCCATGACATCGTTTTAGTTGGAGGTTCTACCAGAATTCCAAAGATCCAGCAACTATTGCAAAACTTCTTCAATGGAAAACAGCTGAACTTAAGCATCAATCCTGATGAAGCCGTTGCTTATGGTGCAGCTGTTCAAGCTGCTGTTCTTAGTGGAGATACCGATAGCAAGATCCAAGATGTCCTTTTGGTCGATGTGGCACCATTGTCTTTAGGTATAGAGACTGCAGGTGGAGTTATGACCAAGATCATCGAGAGAAACTCCAGAATTCCATGCAAGCAAACGCAGATCTTTACCACATATGCAGACAACCAACCAGCTGTGACTGTTCAAGTTTTTGAAGGTGAACGAGCCATGACCAAAGACAACAATCTTCTGGGTACCTTCGACTTGACAGGTATCCCTCTATTACCTCGTGGCGTACCAAAGATAGAAGTCACTTTTGACCTAGACGCTAACGGCATTCTCAATGTCTCTGCAAAGGATACAGGTTCTGGCAAAGAGAAGAACATTACGATTAAGAACGACAAAGGCCGCTTGTCTCAAGCTGATATCGACAGAATGCTGTCGGAAGCAGAAATGTACAAAGAAGAAGACGAGAAGCAAAGACAGAAAGTGGCATCTCGTAACCAGCTCGAAGCCTATATATTCCAACTGAAACAGGCTGTTCAGGACTGTGGAGACAAGCTCAGCTCTGAAGACAAAGCCAAAGTAGAAAGAGAATGCGAAGATGCTCTAAAATGGCTCGACAACAATACTCTTGCAGAGAAAGAAGAGTTCGAAGACAAACAGAAGCAGCTGACATCGGTTTGCAGCCCTATCATGGCCAAATTGTACGGAGGGGGTGCACAGAGCAGTTATGGAGCAGGCATGCCAGGAGGTAGCTGTGGACCACAATCTGGTGGATATGATGGTTCAACATCTGGTCCTACCGTGGAAGAAGTCGATTAAAAAATATTTTCGATCCCCTAGTCAATATTACTATTTTTAATAATGCCATAATACATACCAAAAGACTGATTAAGCAATATGCTTAGTTTGTGGACAGTATTTATAAAAAAGTTCCACAATTTTGTTATTTAGTTTGTAGTTTGTATAAATATAGAATATTTGTTTGGTACATACTGCTTACCTATGCCTAAAATCTAGACCAAGTTTGTAATTTTTTTTTGTTGCTGAATAAATATTTATTTTCTAATAAAAATGTGTTTTTTTCTTAATCCACCACCTTTTAAGTTATGTCAAGTAGAAGTGTGTCCTGCGCGAACGATTCGTTCAAAAAGCACGAATCAGTGCACTGATTCGAATGAATTAATTTCTTGTTTTTAAAAGATTCGAATCTTGTTTGAGAAAGAAACCCAAGTTGCAAGAAACCCCTCCCAAGGGGTGGGTTTGTTGAAAAATGAAATATAAAATTCAAAATCTAAAAATGGAATATATTTTTATTAATATATATGAAAGCTGACAAGTATAAACATCATAGATAAAGGATTACTATTATAAAAACATATAAGATGGCTTAGTTTGCGAAACCTCAATTTTTTCCAAAACCCACCTCTTGGGAGGCGTTTTTCTCGCATGTGGGGGGTGTAACACAAATTTTCCAGTCTCGAAACCCCGATTTTCGAAATCAGCGACCCAAAAAACAGATAAGTTTGCGAAATGTCAATTTTTTCCAAAACTCACTCCTATTAAGGGGCGTTTTTTGCAATTTTAGCGGTGTTCCGACCATTTCTGCAAGTTCTAACCCCCATTTTCGTTATCAGCGCCCCAAAATACATAAGGGACAAGTGGTCTCGTCAAGTCCAGCGTTTCCCGACCTTTTACCGTAGTTTTCAATGGACTAATATCTGACTCTAACAGCATAACAATTAAATGCAAATTTTCTACATGATTTTTCTGTTCTTTGAAATTTAGTTTAACATAGTTAATAGGAAACATAATTAAATATTTAGTACTTACCTCCACTTTTGTTTAACGTCACTAAGTTATTCAGTTTTTTTTTATCAAAAACTTTGCGTTGCGTATTTCACTTTGGCAGCATAATGTTCACTTTTCCTGCTCTATCAATTAGTGGTTTTTCTTGAGATGCTTCTTGAAAATTATATATTATATCGAGTTCTCGGCAAAAAAAACGGCTTTTCCTAATTTTAATCGAACTAGATACCTACACAACTCTGAATGTACTTTAACTGAAAAATGCTTTGTTTGTTTTTAATATTATCTGATATTATATCGTATATTTACTGTTAAATCATAAAAAACCGGTGGAGGTTGGCAAAAAACGGTACAGCAAAAAATGTCATACATTTTTTGCAAAAAAATCGGTGAACAATGTAAAGAAAGAATTTCTAAGAAATTTAAGCAATCGTTATAGGCAATCCAATATTGACTAGTGTATTGTGGGGTGCATACGAGTAAACAATATATTTGAAATGTTTATAAATTTATAGCTACCGGGACATTTTAAAAGGTTTTCTTTTGTATTTTAATCGCACATCGCACTTTTAGATTTTTGTGAAATTTTACCAATGTAGAATTCTTATTCCGACGATTTGTTGTTCTGTTAGCGATCTTGGTCTATTACTCGAGCCTTATCTGTCAAAAAACCAGAGTTGTTGGATTTAATTTACTTTCTTTAAATATAATTGAAAGTAATATCTTAACTTTCTCTTTTCTTATATTTTTGCAGAATCCTAGTTCATATTGCCCATTGAAAGAGCTGACTGTCCATTACTATTGGCAGGGAGCGGAGAGTATGGTGGGGTAAGCTTAATTGATTGCAGCGCTCGCTATGGTCAAATTTTCGTCAAATCATGCTTGATTTAAATGGAAACAATTATACAGTGCTTTCATTTCAAAACGAACCACCCTAAATAACTTTAAAAAAAAAACACTCACCAAAAAAACAAAGAAACACGTCGATTTAGATATACAGGGGGAAGTTTAATTTCGTATTTGATAAAATTTTATCGGTCACCTCCTAACCTCCAGTTAACCTCACTTTGATATGTCAAATGGCAACCCCCATAGTGTGACACATCATTATAAGCGGCATGAAATTTGCTATCCAACAGTACTAAGAAACTTTAAATCGATGGACGTAGAAGCGACTTAGAAGTAAAAATGTGTGTTAATTAGTTTATCGTGTTCAAATAATTTATTTTATCAAATGCTCAAAATGTGCGCCGTTATTGGCGAGACAATAATAAAGTCTGATTTGAAATTCTTCGCGAACGTTGGCGAAAGTTTGTCTGGTAATACCTCTGCATTCTAGTGTAATTCTACATTTAAGTTCTTGAATATTTGCAGGTGGCGTTTTGTATACTTTACTTTTAAATAACCCCAGAGAAAAAAGTCTAGAGGAGTTAAGTCTGGAGACCGTGCTGGCCATTCGATGGCACCTCGTCTGCCTATCCATGTGCCTGGAAACTGTTCATTGAGCCACTCTCGAACTGCTAAAGCATAGTGGTGAGGGGCTCCATCTTGCTGGAAATGCAAATTATTTTCACTGAGTTCCATAGCACCATTTTCATCCACCTGATTTTCCAAAGATTGGACGATAGAAGGGTATATCGCATTTTCCAAAAGGTTCAGATACAGTTGCCCAGTTAAATTTTCTTCCAGAAAGAATGGCCCGATAATTTCGTTTCCATAAATACCTGCCCAAACGTTGATCTTCTCTGGAAATTGAGTATGTCCTTCCTGAAATATGTGCGGATTTTCATTATCCCAATATCTGCAGTTATGCCTATTAAGAATTCCATTTAAGAAGAAAGTTGATTCGTCAGAAAAGCAGATATTTTTGGTCAAATGAGGGTCTTCGTCAATTCGCTGGCACATTGATTCGCAAAATTCTATTCTTCTATCATAATCGTCTTCGTTGAGTTCATGAAGAATTTGTATTTTGTATGGAAAAAACTTATTCTTTTTCAAAATTTTGTGCACGGAACCCGTAGAAATATTGGTCAGCTTAGAAACTTTTGGAATAGACAACGTCGGATCTATTGCGAACTGTCCTAGTACCTCAACCTGGCGTGCTTCGTCTAAAACCCTTTCAGTAATATTTAACTGGTTCCTAAACGTCTTAAAAACTTGTGCTATTGCAGTGTTTTGCTGTAGCAGGTAACACAAAAAATAATAATTGGAATGAATGCACACTAAAATAGTCTGCGAGGAATTTCAAAACAAGCTTGTCTCGCCAATAACGGCGCACATTTTGAGCATTTGATAAAATAAATTATTTGAACACGATAAACTAATTAACACACAATTTTACTTCTAAGTCGCTTCTATGTCCATCGATTTAAAGTTTCTTAGTACTGTTGGATAGCAAATTTCATGCCGCTTACAATGATGTGTCACACTATGGGGGTTGCCATTTGACATATCAAAGTGGGGTTAACTGGAGGTTAGGAGGTGACCGATAAAATTTTATCAAATACGAAATTAAACTTCCCCCTGTATATCTAAATCGACGTGTTTCTTTGTTTTTTTGGTGAGTGTTTTTTTTTAAAGATATTTAGGGTGGTTCGTTTTGAAATGAAAGCACTGTATAAAAATATTTAAAATGGTGCATTATAAATAGTTGTTGTGTAGTTGAATGTAAGAATACCACCTTTAAACTTCCTTGAAGAATACTGGCAGAAATAGTAACTGCAAATTTTATACATTCAGAAAAAATGAAAAAATGGACAAATGCAGCGAAAAGGTGTTGAATTTAAATTTCCCGCTAAGCCGAACGACTTTCGGGTTTCGGGCTTAGTCCAACAACTTTCGAATTTGACGAAACAAGAAGAAAAACTCGTTTCTTGCCGTGTACCGTTTGTTCCTGTCTTTTCCTAAAAGGTTTTTTTTTAATAATTTGCGAGTTTTAAAAACAAAAAGGTTCTTTTTAATAGACAAAGTTATCAAGCAGAACTGACTTTAGTGTCTGTGTAGTCTTCTGTGATTGTGAATAGAGAAAATGGCTATTAAGTATATTTATTATTGTTAAGTATATTTAAAAAGCTCTAGACTCGTAAGATTGTCAGATGATTTTTTACTTATTGTGCCAATTGCCGATTTTTGTCGGAGACCGCTAGATTTTGAATTATGGCGCCCCACTGACATAACCTCAAAATTGCATAAACATTCCTAATATTCTGCCTATTTTCACCTAGGACATTTATGGCCGGTTGCACCAAAAGTATCTTAAGTAGACCTTTATTAAGAAGCTCTTAAAATTAAGGGTAACTTATTGTTTTCGCTTTTACCATTAGATTTTTATTGCAACTTAACTAAGACTACTTAGAAAGATGGCAACGTTGCATCGTTCTTCTTTTTTTTTTGTTGGCCTTTAGAACGCGAATAATCAGAATAAACTGATATTAGATCTTTTCTTTTTTAGCTTGTGTGTCCTTTAAATGATAAAAGTAATCCGACTTGAATTTTTGTAAATAATTGGAACTTTAATTTTTTTTTTATTTTATAGACAATAAAACAAAATCAGTAGTTGTGATTTTTTGTTGTAAATTAATAATAGTATGGGAAAAAAAGATTAAGGGCGCCTTTCTTTACGGCCATGAAAAGGGAATAATTATTGTCAATATGAAATATAAACGCAAATACATAATTAAAAAAAAACTTTTATTACTTTATACGAACAAATTATATATTCCTAATTTACAAGTAAATACTTAAAATTTAAAAGCTAATACAAACTTGTCATGTTTAAACTAAAGCTCATCTTCGATTTGCTTAAGTAAGCTGAGCACTGTTGGTTTCGTTAATTTGAACCTTTTGAAAAATGTAACATTATCCATCTCGTCAAAACAGTTCTTTTTAAAAATAACAGAACAATGTCCAAAAGAATAAAAAAAGGTAAACAAATCTCAAAATTGCCATAAGTAATAAAAATTCACTGTTTCTACATTTTTCTTGGAAATCTAATTTACATCGCATTTATAATATCACAATCCAAAACACCATTGTTTAAAAACTACGGTTTTACGTAATTTTTATCAAATTAATTATTTGAAACTACATACAAACGAAAAATAAATAAACAATATACAAAATATTTGTCAAATGTCAACTTCAAATTACTTAAGGGATGTATAGAAAATCCTACACTTAAAGTTAAGGGACCATTAAGGACCAATTTCAGCTGGTGCAAGAAACATTTGAAACTTAAGGGGCAGTTAATGCTTAAGAACAACTTAAGTGTCGCAAAAAGTGTTGGTGCAACCGGCCATTAGTCAGAAGTTATTCTGGCATTTGTAATATAATGCAACTTTTACAGCGCTGACCAATTTTGAATATAATGCAAAAAAAAACATATTCAATTTAATAACCATTTATTAAAATAAATAAAAATAAATACATGCCAAAACTCAACAATATTTATAAAAATAACGACATTTACCAAGCATAGTGAGCGAATCCAGAGTCGAAGGCAACGTGAGCCACAGCTGGGGCAGCTGAGTAAGCTACTCCTAGAAGAGGACCGTGCGCAGTATAAGCTGCGGGGGCAGCATAAGCAGCTGGGGCAGCATAGGCAGCTGGGGCAGCATAGGCAGCTGGGGCAGCATAGGCAGCTGGGGCAGCATAGGTAGCATAAGCAGGGGCAGCGGCAATTTTCAATCCTGGGTTTGAGATTCTGACATCAGCTTTTCTTACGCTTGAGAATGGCGTGTCGATGGATTTTGAGTAGGTGGAGATTTGTCCAAGGTTTCCAGCCGATCGGTAGATGTTGGAAGATTGAGAGGTAATTGCAGGTGCTGAGTACGAGAGTGGGACGGCTGCGGGAGCGTGGTAGGCGTAGGCAGGAGCTGCGGCATAGCTGAGAGTGGAGGCGAGAAGGTTGCCGGCGTTGGCGAAGGCGAGGGTTGCGCAAAGGATCAAGAACTGAAAAAAAAATGTATGGACTTAAAAATTATTAATGTAACTTTGTATATAAATCAAGCTTCAAAAAATTTTAATAAGCGAATCTTGAATTATTCAATTAAATGTAATTGCAAAATTACCAAATTTTCGGTTCAGGTGAAACCAAACAGGCACCAGTAAAATGAATATTGTCCCTGACATGAGGAAAAGTGTCAATAAATTAGTGACAGTCGGTATTTGAAAAAAAATGAATTATTCAATCGACGAAATAGTATCCATAATTAAGTGGTTTTATGCGGGAAACAGTTTTAGAGCAGTATCTGAAATGTTTTCAGGTTATTACCCTACCAAGCCCATTCCATCCATTTCAACTATTAAAAGTATTGTCAGTAATTTCGAGTCCAAAGGTACCGTAATAAATAATTGTAAATGTTCAACTCAGGAGATCGAAAATAAAGCCGAAGAAAGAGAGAATATTCTACTAAGTGTGGAGGAAAACAAAATGGTTAGTACGAGGGTTCTTGGGCAAGAGGTGTTTAAACATTATACAACGGTATCGCACTTTGAAAAAAACACAAATATTATTCGTAAAAATTCAAAAAACATCAAGAGCTGCAGGAAGGAAATGAAGAGCGAAGAATGGCATTTTGTTTTAAAATAATGGAAAGAGCAAATAACGATAGGAATTTTTTAAGAAATATTTGTTTTACCGATGAATGTACGTTTATCCTCAACAATGAACTAAATGTTCAGAATTGCCGGTATTGGAGCCTAGAAAATGAACATCGCTTTGTTCATATTCGGACACAATATCCCCAAAAAACAAATGTATTCGTGCGAATTATCGGACACCATATCATTGGGCCCTTTTTAATGGACTATAACCTGATAGCAAAAACTTATTTGGACTTATTTCATAATCAAATTGGACCCGCCTTGGAAGAAGTTGTTCGGGAGGATCAAATGATCTAGCACCAAATGGATGGTTGCCCCGCCCATAATGCCCGTATGGTTAGAGAGTACCTGGAAAATGCTTTTAACGGCAAAATAATTGGTTCACAGTACTGGATACTTTAGCCAGCCAGGTCACCTTATCTTTCACCGAATGACTTCTTTCTGTGGGGTCACTTAAAAAGTGTTATTTATAAAAGTGTAAAATTTGAGAATCTAAACCAGCTACAAAACGCTATTTCGTTAGAATGTAATAAAATTTCGCAATATCAACTTAGCAATCCTAGAAATTAATTTTATGATCGGTTGGGATATTGTTTAGCTGTTAATGGGGGGTTGTTAGAACATTTGATTAATTAATGTTTTTATGTAATTTTTTATTATTTTTAAAGAAGTTATTGTATTTTATTTCATTTTATTTTTTCACACCTAGTAAAATATTAAAAGTTCAGTTCTCTCTTTTTTCGGATCTATTTTTGATCTTCTGAGTTAAATATTTACAACTGTTTATTGCGATGGCTTTGGACTCGGGTTTATAATACGTTTTTGGTTGAAATGGTCGATATGGGAAAATAAATTGAAAATATTTCAGATTCGCTATTGATTTAATTAATTTAGTATGATAAAATCATTTTTTTAATGATCGATAGTAATAATTGTTATTAGTTAAACTTAATTCTTACATCAAATAAAATGTTTGATAAAAAAATAACGTGTCTTTTACTTTGAATGTAATAGTTGTGACATTGATGAAACGAAAAAATAACATTCCTTTTATTCGGCTGTACGTCAGATTTGACAAAGCCTTATAACAAATTGTTTGCCGGTGGCTGGTGTCGGTTTGGTTTTACCTGAACCGAAAATTTGGTAATTTTGCAATTACATTTAATTGAATAATTCAAGATTCGCTTATTAAAATTTTTTTAAACTTGGCTCAAGGGTTTGTGGGATTGGTCTCTTCAAAAAGTTATCTTACTTTTTTTCTGTAAAATGTACAAGGGAGCCATTAATTAACCCCATTAAAATTTACATGGGATTTTCTATGTTCTGTTCGGTTCCACTTCTTTGGGATGTAAAATCAACATGATATTTTTTTTGAGTTGTCAAATGTTTTTATTCTTAAAGTTTACTAAAAATAGAATAATTAAAAAAAGAAAAAAGTCAGATTTTCGATTAAAAAATTTTTTTTTGAAAAAAAAAAGAAAAATTCAAAAATTGATGTATATATATATAAAGATTCTAAATTCTTGGGGATTCGAATCCCCAAGAATTTAGAATTTTTGTATTCAACTAGTCGGTCAAGACTACCCTTCCACTTTTTTTATATATATATATATATATATATATATATATATATATATATATATATATATATATATATATATATATATATATATATATATATATATATATATATATATATATATATATATATATATATATATATATATATATATATATATATATATATATATATATATATATATATATATATTTTGTGTGTGTATATTAAGGGTGCCACAGATTCGAGTGCATGCATGGGGATCTCAGAAACCGTAAAGAAGAAGTCAGTTAAATTATGGCAAAGATGCGCATTTAGGTGCCTAACAAATGCCGATTAAAAGTTTAAATTCCGAGTACTTCCGGAGATACCGGAAAAAAAACAAATTTGCTGATTTCGTTTTTTTTTTTTCTGACGTTATTTAAAGAATATGGAAAAACAAAAGACACTTTCTGATGTCCCTTCTTAGCCTACAAAACAGCATTGAGAGTTTTCTGCGACGTTTCGTTTTCTTGACCCATCAACTTTATTTTTTAAATACGGACCTGGGTTTTTTATTTAATTTTTTTGAACCTCTTATTTCCCAATTACAAAAATGTATAACACCTATTATTTAATAAAAATATGGAACCCCCTATAAGAAATGATGTGCGTTCCTTGTCTTAGTCTTCCTCTTACGAAAAATATGTTTATTTAACAGAAAAATATTAAGTGTTATAATCATTGTAATTGGGATTTTCGCTTAAAAATGAATAAACAATTGAGTGCCGCATTTAAAAAATAAGTTGATGATGGTTTAACGAAAACGAAACGTCGTACGGAAAATACTCAACGCTGTTTTGTAGAGCCAAAAAGTGGCCATGAGAAAGTGTCTTTTGTTTTTCTATATCTCTTTAAATAACGTCAGAAAAAAATAAAACAAAATCAGCAAATTTCGGTTTTTTCTGGATATTTCCGGAAGTACCGGAACCCTTTCCCTGTTGAGGCACCTAAATCGAACTTTCCAATTTAACCGACTTCGTATCTCTTACGGTTTCCGGCCCCTGATGACTCAATTTATTATATATATATATATATATATATATATATATATATATATATATATATATATATATATATATATTAATTATATATATATATATATATATATATATATATATATATATATATATATATATATATATATATATATATATATATATATATATATATATATATATATATATATATATATATATATATATATATAATATATATATATATATATATATATATATATATATATATATATATATATATATATATATATATATATATATATATATAATATTTTTTTAAAATTATTTGTCACACGTAGAATATGAAACAAATATAAAAATCGGTAATATCGCTGTATTTTATTGAGGGAAAACTTAAAAACTACTTATTTTTTTATTTTAAAAATAAAAATTTGCACTAAGAATGTTTTTTTTTAATAAAAAAAACATGCTATTTCTTTATTTTTAAATTTTTTATGGCCAAAA
>JAHBCN010023331.1:0-12651 GCA_019359885.1 Listronotus oregonensis | reverse complement strand
AATAAAAAAAAAACTTGATTTTTCAAGGGCTAATAACTCTACGAATACCTTTTTATTTATAGCACAACAAATTTAATTTTAGATAAAATTTAAAAAAAAAATATTGTACAGTAACGACCATTAAATCTTGGGTAATTCTTTTTCCCTTTCGTAAAATAGGCTTATGCCACCTTCTACTAAATATAAATATGTGTTGAAAAACCTAATAAAGAAACAGGTGCAGTGTCTAAAAATATTTTTTTAAATGCCAAACTTAATTTTGGATCAAAAGGTATTAATTAATCATTATATTGAGCGGAGAGGTTGGCCAGAAAGGGATGTGGCGAAAGAGCTTAATATTCCAAAGAGTACTATTCATTTTGTTAAAAAAATGCAGAAAAAACACTCCTTTGAAAAAAGAGCTGAAAATGGTCGACCCAAACTATCGAATCAAGAACAAGACAATAATTTGGTTAATGTTTTGAGAAATCAATCATTTAAATCTGTAGTTACAGCAAAAACGGAAAGCAATTTCCCTGCATCGGTTAGAACGGCACGGCGAAGAATAAGGCAAATATCCGAATTGTGCTGCCACCCGGCAGCCTTAAAACTGTTTTCAACAAATTCAAATAAAGAACAACTCATTGGATTTGCTCTACAACTTTACTTGGAACCTCCGATTTTTTGGGAAAATATAAATATAATATTTACCGATGAAAAAGTGTTTCGGTCGTGCTACAATGGGATACTTAAGATATACAGGCCTCAAGGAACACGATTTGATGAAAAATATACCCAAAAAGACAGAATTAGTGGGCGATTTTCGGTAAATGTTTGGGGGTGGCTAAGTGCACAAGGACTTTGTTATTTTATCGAAGAAAGGTTCAATGCGGTGGTATATATAGATCTACTACGGAATATCATGCTTCCTTCTGTACTGGATCGATTTCCGGACAGAAATTTTATCTTTCAGCAAGATAAGTGTTCCGTTATTCTGCCCAGCAGGTCGATGAATGGATGGAAGAGCAGCGTATCAGGCTTTTACCGTGGCCCGCACGTAGTCCAGATTTAAATGTTATTCAAAATGTTTGGGGCTTATTAGTTAAAAAAATAAATAGGGAAAATGAGTTTAGGCCGCAAAATGTAAACGAAGTTAAGGATAAAATTTTAGAGGTGTGAAATGAGTTACGAGGAAATCCGGACTACGCCCGGGCTTTAGTCCATTCGATGCCTGGAAGGCTAAACTCTGTCTTAGAAAAAAACGTGGCCGCAATAAAATATGAAATTTGTTTAGAAGGATATTAAAGTTTGTTTAAATTTATTAAATTGTTAATTAATTTATTAATTTGTTAGTTTTTCTAAAATATGAATATTTTCTTTGCCCAAGATTTAATGACCGTCACTGTACTTCGATCATAATGATTCATTGATTTTACCAGGTATAAATAATAAAAACACAAAGTTACAAAAACACTAACCGCAAAAAAGTTGGACAAATATGGAAAAAAATTTCTTTTAAAAAATATTTTAAAAAAATTTTGGCAATCCTCACTGCTTATCCAGACAATCGGCTTATGGGACGTCGGGAAAATAATTATAAAAATTAAAGTTAAAAAAAGCCTTTTCGTGGAAAGTTTTTTAGTTGAATTACCAATCTTATTTTATTACTTTTAAGTTAGCTTGCTAACCATAAAGTGACCAATGAATTCAATAATTTATAGTTTTTGTCTGTTTCCCACATTTAAAATGAGAAAATAAAGATTTAAAAATTGAGATTTCGCGGGTACTGTGTGTAAACCTGCACAGATATGTTGACGATACTTTTATTCTATGGACAGGTAAGAACGAGGAACTTGAAGGTTTCTTAAAACATCTAAATTTTCTTCGACCTTGTATCAAATTCACAATGAAGACGGAGCAAATTTTGGTTCTACCTTTTTCCAGTCAAACAAAATAATGGACATATACAAACCTCGGTGTACTGAAAACCTACCCACACTGGACAATTTACACCAGAATTCTAATCACTCTAACGGAACAAAACAAGGGGTCGTACGTACACGATATAACTCGCGATAACCTTATGTAACAGTAAGGAATCCCTGCAAGATGAAATAAGTAGGGAACATAAGCAGAAGGGCTACAGTGAGAGACTGGTTAAGAAACAATCGATAAATATCAAAATAAGACAAAAACTTTTACTTGAACAAGACTTTACAGGACAATTCCCTATATTAAAGAAACTTCGGAAAAGATCCGCAGAATCGCGAATAAGTGTAATATTAAAACGGTATTTAACTACCAAAACAAACAAACAATGTTTTAAATAATGACTGTATCTACCAAATTCCTTATGAATGTGCTGGGGTCTACATGGGGGAGATTAAAAAACCACTCGAAATTAGAGTTAAAGAACACAAAAGCATACGTAAGCTGAAATGTCGGAGTCAGTGATTGCCAAATACGCATGGCCAAAACAACACCGCATGCAATGGTCGAAAGCAAAAATTATTCATAAAGAAACCCACTGGAAAAAAAGAAAATTTAAAGAAGCTGTAATATTTGTAAACAACCAAAATGTCATTTCGAATATCTGGCAGCAGTTGCCGAACTGTGAAAAATCGGTTAAGCTTTAGTAAACAAGGAATAGTATATAAGTCGTAGCTTTCAAGAATAGTTTTTAGTTATCACTTAAAAATATTTGGAAATACATCCACACAAGTTCAAGATTTTATTGTTATTGAAACCATAACACTATTTAACAACACTTTTAAGGATATCCGTACTCTTCGGCAGAAGCGAACTTAGTACGAATTGTACTATAAGTTAAATCATACACTTTTACAATATTTTAAAGGGATTAAATATATTTTAAATTTCAAAAAAACTTTAAAAAAACAAAATTTTTAAAAAGTATATAAATTTGGAATTTTGAAAATTATTAAAAAAATCCTTTCTTAATAATTTATTTATTAATCAATTTTAAGTCATAAGGAAAATACCATACATTTTTTACATTTTTATAATTACTATATAGTATTTTAGTTTGTTAGTGTTGATTTTTAAAAAATACTTATTAAAAAACATGATTTACAAGTTGTGAATTATTTTTAATTATGTAAATGAATGTATCTCCAAGAGAAAAACAAATAAATAAAGTTGTTATATTAGCGTTGTGTAAATTTATCTGGACGTGCTTTTTCCAAAACATGTTTTTTTAGTTTTTCTTTTAAATATGCCACGCCTATATTGTAAAAAAGACGTTTTATTGGGATATATGCTTCATTTAATTATTTTTAAAAAATTAAGCTTGTTGGTAATCGTACAACAGGTGCTCATAAAATCGACAACTTATCAACGAAACACTAAAAAAAATTGGCACATGATATTTGTAGGACAGTGTAAGCATTTTGTTGTATGAGTAAATAACTAATAATTGTGCAAAAGACAGTTCGTTGGTAATACATTTTCATATAATCAATAATTTAACATATTGCGGTTGGGGGACTCAACGGTTGACTTGTCAATTTAGTAGGACACGTATTTTTTTAAATATTGGATTTAATTATCTCTTCATTAAACAACTAAAAAATGGTTGGTTATAATTTTTTTACATATTACCAATTCGACAGCGGCTTAAAGCTGCAATTTTTGTAGATAAAAGAATTGTAGAACCCGTCAAAATGATGCTGTTTGTCAAGTTTCAGCCGGTTGTTAATATAAATATATAATAGTTATTTTTGAAGTTAAATTTGATTTGTTTTAGTTTTGATTATTATAAAAAATTTAAATATTTTCATTTTTTCGTATCTTGAAAATGATAGCCGATTTGTCATCAATACGTTCTTCTTTATTTTTTTTAAAGTACTTTTAATGTTAATATTTTATCTGAGGCGCAACCCCAAAACATATTTTTAGTTAGTAGTACTGATCTGACATTGATAATGATGAGTGACATTTGAACTTATTAAGTAGGCCAGTAAAATATTTTGTAAATATTTGTTTCCCTAATTTGTTAGTTAACTACATCTAACCTTTGGCGACTTAATATTTAATAAACTTCCAAATCTAAATTTAAAATACCCAATAAAAAAATGTGTTCTATTTAGCCTTACAAATCGCACTTTTTATAAAGCAAATATCTCCTGATTGACAGGCTGACGCCACCGATGCTGATGCGATGCATTCAAATTGACTAGTAAATCAGAGGACCCAACCTCAATATTAAATCAGTTTTTGCATTAAAAAAAGGGATACTTTGCTTAAATATATTATCGTTATTTTTTAATACAAAAAGTATACCTGCATTTATTTGATTTTAATAATTTATTAGTGATGCCGAATTATTCTTAGTTTGATTTAAAACCAGAGGAAAGTATCCTGACCTTGTAAAAAATATATTTTTTAATAGTTTACTGAAAAGTTTAATACTGGTAACAGCTATTTAACGAATAAGGGTATCAATAAGGGCGATTAATGATCGATGCAATTTAACGCACGAGCCTAGCGAGCGCGTTCAGGATTGAGATCATTAATTGCCAATTAATGAATGCCTGAGTCAGTTATATTTTTTTTTCGGCGATCGTTTCTTAGTAGATTTTGGAAATCATAATTTGTCTTCAATTTTTTCGAAATGTATTTCGGTTTAAGGCAGCCAACCTGTCAAATATTTTAAAGTTTATTATTTCAACGACAAGATTATAAATCGACTCAATGTGTGTTTGTATATATTTAGTTGCTCATACTAATATCGTTTACTAATAATAGAAAAATCATGTACTTATGACCGTAATTTTTTGAAAGCTGATATTATAAATTAAATAAGGTGGAAACATTTTTAGAGAATCATTTAGACATAATCATTTACCACTTAAAAAAATATAAACCATTTTCTATTCATAGGTTTATTATCAGTTTAAATAATTAGTTGAAAGAAGCTGTAATGCTAGCGAAATTAACCTCACCCGCAATGTAAGTGAAATATATAAATTAAAATTGTATTGTTATATTTTTTCGGGGTATTTAAAAAGACTTGTACCTTCTAGATATTTAAAGGGTTATATACAGTTAGAGGGCCAAAAAAACGATTTTTGAAGGATTCTTTAATGACCTTATAATTTATTAAAGTAAAAATTTGTACACATTTTATGGTAACTTTTAACTGAATCTTAGCATATTTTATTTGTAAGAATAATTATTTTTAAAGCTGTTATAGTTGATCTTCGAAAACACTTCTTAAAAAAGGTGTCTTACCTTGAGAACAATATCATCAAAGTGAATCATCCAAAATGAAAAAAATAAAAAAATTTTGGTAGTATAATAATCTTGTAAGCACTCAAAGAAATAGGCAAAGTAATTAATTTTGACAAAATGCCAGTTATATAAAAAAACGATTTATAAAATATTGATCGTTGAGACAACCTTCAACTAATTACTAAGAACTACTCAGACAAAGTAGGAAAAGACTTCGCATAACAGTAGGGTTACTAACAGGGCATGATAACCTAAGAGGACACCTACAAAAGATAGTCTCATACAATGGGGACCCAAGTTGCAGAATGTGCGACGAGGGGGAAGAAACAGCCTACCATATCCTGTGCGAATGTGAAGCTTTGAATCACAAAAGACAGGCTTTAATGAGCCCACAGGAATATATCAACCAACCAGTTTTAGGATTATATAGACTTGTAGAAGGAACAAGACTAATGGGAGGATTGGTATAAAAGATAATGGGAGATTAGGCACAAAAAGACCAAGAGGCTGCGCTATCTCCGGTAGTGAATTAAGACGGCTCCCAGAGAAGAAAAGGAAGAAGAATTACTAAAAAAAAATCCTAACAAGCTTGTGTTAAAATTTAAAACCGATCGGTTAAGCCGTTTACAAGAAATCTTGCTCATCGACTTTAAATAAAAATATCTAGCCTAAAACATTTCTAATAAATAATGTGGATTACAAATAAAAAGCACTTAGTCTGGTACCCTTCTAATTAAATTTATTAAGTTTTTAAAATAGGTAGAGAATTTAAAACAAGTGATGTCAGGGTCATTATTAGATAATAATTAAAACAAGATTTTAAAAAACGACAACAAATCAAATCCGGTTTTGGTCGCCATTAAATGTTAATCAAAGCAACAAAAGGAATAACAGCAGAACATCCTGCGTTCCAAGCATTCTCCAGATCAGAATCATCACTTTTTTGCTGCATTATATATCACACAAAGTCGAATTAAACGAGCTAAATTAGAAAAATCTGTGACAAATATGATAATAAATTTCTGGCCATAGAAACTCAATATACCAGCTAGGTAATTTATTGAGGTGTTTGATATACCTAGCAATAATTATTATATTTCTAATCAACTCAATATTTTGAGCGTGCAAAAAATAGCGTAAGCACCACAATCAGTAAGATGCTAATGGTTTTGGTTGTCACATCCTTGACCAGTAAGAAACACTTACTGACCCTATAGTCCAGTAACTGAAGACCTGAAAGTACCCAAAGCTGTAAATAAATCTGTACAGTTTTCATTTGTGGAGCGATTCTTAGGTCTTCGCAGATGCTTTCAAGCGAGGAAAAGTTTATCACGATTCCGACGTGGGATCCCGCTGAAAATGGCCCCCCAAAGTCCGAAAAATGAGTTTTCCGCGAATATCTGCCAAAATATGCAAATTAGAAAATATTTGTTCAGACAAAAAATTAAGATCACCTCGAAATCTACATTTTTTTCGCAACACCAATATTTTTCGCAAAAACGGCCGTCAAAAAATCCAGAACATTCCACACTGTATAGATGTGGTAGTAGTAGTTTCTTACTAAAAAATGCAGATGGGCAAAACATTTTTTATTAAAACGCAAGAAGGATGGTGAAGGAAATTTTCTGGGATCATTGAACACTTGCTAAGGTCTGATTATAAAAAATAAATGTTAATAACAAACCATTTTTTCAAAAAATATCAATAAATTAATGAGATACTCTCAAAATATTTTGACTTTTTTTAATATTCTAAAAAAATCAGAATGGACCCAAACCCATATGCAATAATAGGTACGGGTTTTTCCATTCCGATAAACTTGGAATGATTAAAAAATGTACATTATTGCCCGAGTATATAAGTGAATTCATGAAGATAGCGGCATTCTAGCGGTAGAGCGGCAGCTGAAATGAGGGGACTTTTGGATCCCATTATCTCGAAAACTATCGATTTTTTGAACAAGGCGATCTTTATATTTGTCTAAAAAAAATTCTTCACTTCGCATATTTTGGTAGATATTAGCGAGAAACCCATTTTTCGGACCTTGAGGGCCCTTTCCCATCTGGTAATGTTGATAAACTTTTTTTCGCTTGAAAGCATCCCCGAAGACATAAGAATTGCGCCACAAGGGAAAACTGAACAGATTTATTTACAGCTTTGCCCCTTCATTTATTGGATTACTAATACTTAATATACTATTAAAACAAATAAAAATTAAAATATGTTTTATATACTTCTTGTGTATCAAAAAAACTAATTTTATTTTATGCATATCCTAATACCGTTGCATTGCGAAAACTGAGTATTGCAGTCCAACCTGCATTAAAAAATCGGTTTTTATTTGCGGTTAGATTGATTTGTGCTCGAGCCGCAGCATATTGAAATATGCACCCCTTGTTTATTGTTCAGGGTGACACTCTGCCAAACCTAATTTGGATCTTAATGTGACAGGAGTATATTGAAAAATTGGTACAAGGAAGTAAGGTATTTTTAGATACGAATTTTAATTTAAAATACTTTTAAATGGTAAAATATTAAATAACTCTTGATCTGTCTTATAAGTAAGAGTGATCAGTTTTATAATAACGTTTAATAACCAATGAAGCATTTTAGTTGGAAGTCCTTAGAAGCAGCTCCGATTTAATTTTTTTTATAATATTGTTTTTCATATTATTTAAAATCGGCAACCTTCTGGAGGGGGCAAATAAATATTTATATTGTTTAAACAATATTTATGATATTTAAATGGAACAATTTTTTTAAATCACTAAAACTTTTTAAATATTAGTTTTTGTCACTTTTACACAAAACCTTTTTTGTAGATAATTAAATTTCCTACAAAAAGAGTTTTATAAAAATTTCTCGTTTTTTTCATAGGTTTCGAAGATATCGTGAATTTAAATTTCTAAGAGCAGAAATTTTACTCAATTTCCGGACGTTATAATTGCTTATAAGGTATTTTTTATATAATAGTGACATAATATGAATATACATAACAAACTTAAAAATTTATATATTTCTTTAGGATTTAAACAACTCTGAGGAACATATTATATATTAGATATTTAAAAAAGATAAAATTTAAATAAATAAAATTTTACGATAAAATATTTATCAGTATTTTTAAAATATTTTATTAAATGTTGAAAATTTTCTGCTTAACTGACATATACAAAAAATATATTTCATTTGTATTTTGCGTATCGGAGATTTCATCTTCTTTAAGTGGTTATCGCAGTCACTTCCACTGCAAACACTGCAAGTCGGTTATTAATAAGGGCCACTTTTTCTGCAGCCACATGCTAAGCCACATCCTGTTTTGCAGGAGCAAAATATGATTTTTAAGACGTTTTCAGGTACGCTGGTTGCAGTTCTATGTATTCATTGACTCGAGGGTTTTTTAGTTGAGAAGTTTTAAAAAATCGATTTTGTTTATTGAATTTCTCAATACCTTATATTATAGAAAATATATGGACAAAACTGTTTTGCCCGGAAAATATTTCTTATAGCCGAAATACACGATCATCGGACCGGTCGTCCCGCGTCATCAAGCGCCTTTTCCAAACTTTAAACTCGATTTCCTAACACTTACTTTTTTTTGCTGGGCGCATGGATTGCTGGAAAATTACTGAACCAATTTTGATACCGCTTTGCCATTTTGTAGATAATTGAACTGGCTATGGTTGCAACCTCGAAAGGTAAAATCGCTTCAAAAATGTTGGATTTTACGTACGTTTAAAGCCCAAAAAAGTCCATTTTTTTAAACTTTTTTTTGTAAATAGCCGCCATTTGGTGAAAAATTGACGGTTTTACTTTTTCGAGGTTCTGATCATAGCCACACTCATATATTTTAATAATTTTTGGTGTCGTCTGTTTCCGACCTCCCAGTTACCTGTACCAGGTGCGCCCGTCTACCGGAGCACAGCGAGCATGACCATCTTCGGCGCCATTTTATTCAATGACGGTTTAACATTTTTGAGCAAAAAAAAAATTTTTAATATAGCTTAAAGATGGTAGAATAAAAGGGTATAAGCATTGTGTTACTTATTTTTTGATTTTACATTAAAAATAATGTTAAAAAACCCTTAATATGCGGCTTTTTTCAAATTGATGATGCCTGTTTTGAAATTTCATAAACTATCAGATATGGAAAAATATTACTTGGGAAAAATTTTAGATGTTTTTGTTAATTTTTTCTACATTCACCCCCACAAAAACCGGCCACTACTTAGCTGGCCCCAATTTTAAAGTTGGCTTTTTGGCCAACCGTTTAGAATTTAATTTAAGCATATACGAGGTGCAACAATAAGACGAAGTTCTTTTTTGGTGTTCGTTTTAAAACAGTGTATCTCCAATATACACCATGTTAAAAAGAAGCAAAATATTCAGCCAGGCCCGGATTTGAGGGAGGGCAGGCGAGACTAGTGTGGCTGTGGAACTTTCTACGTTGAATAGAGTCCAAATAATGATGGAAAAGTTAGGAACAATCGTTATTTTGCATTATTTTTGCATTAAATTTGCAACATATACAGTTCTTATTGACGAATTTTTATTTAGAAAAAGCCATTTTGTTTCTGTTTTTATAAGAAACAAAAAAGTATTTAAGAACATTTTTCTATCTTCAATAGTTTATTTGCTGGACTGTATTAAAGAAATAAATAATTTATAACGATCTTCTGACCACTTTTCCGGAAAAGCAAGTTCGGATTCAGCAGGAGAAAACAACTACTTCTTTTCGTGGACCTTGTCTTGAATAGTAAGATGTAGGGCCCCCCACACGAAATCTGCCCAAGAGCCTTCACAGACCTTAATCTGGCTCAGTGTTCGGCGAAGAAAAGGCTACTGTGTTATTCGAGTAGACAACAGTTGCTATAGCTTCTGCTCCCCACTGGGTGTTACGAAATACGAAACGGATAAAGAAACATCGTCGTATTTTCGCATCTCGTAAATGCTTCATACAAATTTCTGACATAGCATGTTACTGATGAATCCATCTGCAACTCAAATAAAAAATGTATATTATACTCAAATAAGCGGTTCGCGAGGAAGCCAGAAATTGCCGCCAGTTTGAAATGGCCAGTTTTTTGAGAAAGTAAGTGTATATTTAAAATTTCTACTTATTTTTTTATTTTTAATCTGTTAACATACTGTTTATATATAATTTTATAGAATATATATTTTTTAAATTTTGCGACCGTTTTTGAGGGCCTGAATATCTACTAACCTACCGTAGGTATTTTCAGTTTAGAATGAAGAAGTTAAAGATTTTAATGTTTTTAACGGGCGGGGGTAAGGTTTTAAAACGTTTTTCATTTTTTTTTAATTTGATTTTCTAAAGGAAGAACCTTTCAAGAATACTGTGTTAAAATTTGAGAGTGAAAAAACAGATCGTAGCAAAACTAACGAAGGTACAGCGGTAAGTAAGGTGCGCCGATAAAACTTCCTACAGCTCACGTTTTTAAAGACGGTGCCCTTCATAACTTCAAAACTACTGCACCTATCGTTTTAAGATTTTGAACATTTCTGTACATAATTTACGGGAGGTAAAAAAGGACTAAAAAAGTTTTTTTTAAAAGAAAATTTTTGTTTAAAAATATTTTCCCTTTATTTTACAAAAAAGGGTTAAAACCCAACGACTTTTTTTGGAAAAAAAACAACACCGGGTTTTTTTTGAGTTAAAGTAGTTTTCTACAAAAAGTTTAAAAAAAATTGAAATACTTAAAAGCCCTCCCAGGCGTTAAAAAAAAACCCTTGGGGTTATGAGATTATATAACAAAACTTTTGTTCTTTTTACTTCCTAGAATAATCCATCACCTAGGTTGTGAGGGGCAAAAAAACAATTCTACTTTTTTCCTCCCAAGAAAAAGCTTCCAAGTAATTTAAAATATTTTTTTAACAAATTTTACTTAAAATTCTTCAAATGTTATACTTTAAAGTAGCACTACTTTTAATAAATAGATATTAACTGTGTCGCCCAAAAAAATTGCAAAAGTGTGCCTCTTTTTACACGAATTAACTTTACCCCTACCCCCCCTTAAAGAGGCAACGACCTTCACGGGCAGCAGTTAGCACCTATTGTTAAAATGGAAAGTTACATTAAAAGCTAAAAAATATTTGTACCCATATCTTGAAATAAATTTCTAGTGGCTTCTTTGCCTTTGTATAGCGAGATCAAATTATTTCCTTTAAAACACCAAAAGAGATGCAGACAGGACTATCTTTTACGTCTCAAGAAGCCAGAATAAACACCACCAGTATTTTTTATTAAAATATTTAAAATTGTTAATCCGTCGTTCCCCGATTCGAAACCTCAGCTAAATCCAGCATGCTAATCACCCTTCGCAAGCAACTCCTCGGAATAATTAATTAGCATTCTTTCTATATTTTACGTGCTTCTTTTTCCCGACGCCCTTCCCTTGTAGCCGCATCCCCTCATTACATTAAAATTAGATTTAAAAATGTGGAAATTGTATCGTTGATTGCAATTCCGGAAGCCGCGCATAACTTTAAAGTGGATTTTCAATTAACCATTGAGTATAATGTATTTAAAACAGCGTGCTTGCTGTTTCTAAAAGCCTCCGGATGAAAAAAGTTTTCGGCAGTTGTTTGCCTTTTTTTTTCGTCTGATTGGCAAGCCGGACCAAAATTCGTAAATCGGAATACTTTGACCGGCGACCAACTTCAGACCACATGTTCGCACAAGTATATAATTCAAGGTTTTCGTAATGTGTAACTTTTACAATTAACTTTTTGTAGTGGAAAATGTAGAAAAAATATTTAAAGTTTAATCTGATTATAATTTTTACTTTTCTGGTTAAAATTCTTCTGCAAATCAAACAGATCAGCAATAACGCAAACAATAAATAAGAAATATTGTCAATCGTGTGGTAATACCAAGGGAACAGGATAAATTAACAACAGAAAGGACTGTTAAAAAAATTGAAACCAGACTCATTGTCAATTCGTAGAGTATAGGAAAATCAAAGTAAAGATGTATAATTTCAGATTGCTTTCAACATATCAACGCAATTGCACTTATAAAAAAGAGAATATGAGCACACGACAACCTAAACTTAATACAGAGAAAAAAGCATTAAAGGGTTTGCTCTGCGCAAGCGCGTCTATCACGTTAAAAAAGCGGTAATGCAAAAGTTTTGGGCACTTTTTATAATAATTGCTGAGCAACAAGCATTATCACCTCTAATAACAGTGCAATTAAATGAAAAATTAATTGATGTTGCTTCATTAGTGCATCCTACTGTAGAAGCTCACAATTGTGTTCAGTTACGACGATGGTTGAAGTGCCATGGAGAAAATTAAGCTGAACTAGTTAAGAGGTTAAATAATAATAAGTTAGATGTCCAGTAAAACTATATTTTACTTGTTATGGTAATAAGTAAAAGAAATTACAAAAAGAAA
>JAHBCN010023330.1:0-12682 GCA_019359885.1 Listronotus oregonensis | reverse complement strand
CCTGGCATGAAACCTAAAAAGTTTATACTAACCTCCAAAACCTTCACTATCACTGCATTCCAATGCCGTATATTTCTTCTTAACCTTCTCTTCAACTTTCTTCACAAAATTTTCCGTGCCCGCAAAAATCCCGGCTAAATTTTTGACAGATTGAGGTGCTTTACTTTGACTGGGATTATTACTTCACCCTCCGGAAGATTTGCCGCTTGCAGTGCTAATATTTTTAGCTGTTCTGGATTATTCGGTGGATTTAAGACGAGGTCTCTTAGAGGATCATGTGCAGTTGAACTTGCCTAGAAAAAATGTATATGGTATGTTTCACAATAATTCGTTGATTTCTTGAAAGCAATAAAATTTAAATTACAACCCTCAGTGGAAAACCCAAACATAAATAGGTTGCCTGACAAATATTTATTGTGTAGGCACCGCACCTTTTGAAAGGGTACAGGTCCTGATTACCTACTAATATTAATAGTTTAGGTTAGCTATTTTGGATGCTCAATAAAACACACGAAAATACCTTGACATACTCCAAACGACTGATGAACTAAGACAAAAAAACAACTGCCTTATATTCAACACCTGCAATTTGCCTATAACCTACATAATTTACCAAAAAGTAGGTTTCAACAATAAATAAAGAAAATTTTAAGTCCGGACCTACATGCGGGTACCCAAAGTATATTGAGTTTTACGACTAACAGTAGCAGGTAAAACGAGAAATTAACGAATTATTGTCAAACGTACCATAACTTTTTCAATTCGTCGTTCTCGCAAGTGTAACAGAGATTACGAAGTCTATGTTAAACCCTCTTCTCCAAAGGGGAGGCCTATAGGAAAAAAGTTAATATGAACTTGTAGTCTACTTTTTACGTGTTTTTTTATATCCGGGAGATTTCCCACCGTTTTCCGGACACCCTGTATAGAAAGTAAAAGAACAATTTTCAAAATTTTGTTTTTTTTAAATCGGGTTTTTCGATTTAATAAAACTTGATTGACCGAAATACACAGTTTTGAATAATTTTATTCATTTTGGTGACATCCACAGCTGATCTTCTTTCCTTTGTCTCACACAACTGGAACAAGTCCCTTGAGTTTCTTGGTGAATCCCAGATCGTTGCTCTTGACATATCCAAAGCTTTCGATCAGGTCTGCATGATGGGCTTCTTAACAAACTTCCTTCTTACGGTCTTCCACCTAAGCTTTGCTCTTGGCTTTCCAGTTTCCTTCTAATCGACGTATATCAGTTAGTGTAGATGGTCATTCCTCCAGCTTCTACCAAATTAATGCTGGGGTGCCCCAGGGCTCAGTGCTGGCACCCACGCTGTTTCTTCTACACATTAACGATCTTCTCTCTTCCACAATCAATCCCATTCATAGTTTTGCTGACGATAGTACCCTCCACTCTAGTATTCAATTTCTTAAGCCACCGTGTAATCCTGATTTCGAAAACAAGCGCAGGTCAATGCAGATATCCCTTTCACAAGACCTCAAACTTATCTTGGATTGGGGCGACAAAAATCTTGTTCAGTTTAATGCCTCGAAAACACAGTCATGTTCGCTGTCGCGAAAAAAGTCTGCAAATGCTCATCCCTTACGTATGAGCGGCCAAGTTCTGCAGAACAAAGAGTCGTTTAATCTCGTCGGCGTTACTTTTGAGAATAACCTCAACTGGGACAAACACATTTTATCCATAGCTTCGGCAGCTTCAAAAAAGATTGGATTTCTCTTCCGAGCCAGAAAATATTTTTCTTCTTTAATCTGTACACTCTGTATGTATCCCAAATCAGACCCTCTTTTGAATATTGTTCTTATGTCTGGGGAATGGCGTCCCCTACAACACTTAGCATTCTGGACTCCATTCAGAGAACAGCTGTTCGTCTTATTAATGATCAACGCTCACCGAAAGGCTTCCTCTTCTTGCCCACCATCGAGCTCTAGGGGATCTGTCGCTCTTCTATAGGTATTTTCACGGCTTCTGCTCAGAGGAGTTGGCCAGTATAATTCCTTCTTTGGCAGCTCCCAACAGAGCAACACGTAGTGCAACTTTTATGCATCCTTTTACAGTTCAGTTAGAGAGGCCCCGAACTTCCCGCTTTCTTCGTTCCTTTATCCCTAGAGTGTCAAGACTATGGAACCTGCTGCCCGCAGAAGTTTTTCCTTCTCCTCCCAATCTCCAGAAATTTAAGTCCGTGTGAACAAACTCCTCTCACCACACTGAAGACACCCACGGTACGTTAGTACTTAGGCATCAGCCTTCGTGGACTGTCCCAAGATAAAAAAAAAATATGTTTTTAAATCACTCTGTATAAAAAAAGGTATTGTGCACCAGATGTAAAAGTGCAAAAAAGATAGATAAATAAGTGGGGTTAGCCACAAGGCACACGTACTAAAACTAACCTCAAGCACAGCCAAATTTAGGTGTGTATTTGCGTTTATTTATTATTGAGTTGTCAGGATATGTTACCGAAGATAATATTAGTAAGTTTACAGTACTATAATACTTACAATATTTTGTTGACCAACCATTGTCGTCGTACTTGTTCGTTGATCTTTTGATTTTGCCACCGTAAACGCATTTTGTTGTACAAACGTGGCTTCTTTGATACCTTCCGAAGCAGATAGTTGATTCAAAGTTCCTAACATGGAAATATCTAAAAAAATTGATAAAATTATCAGTCTCACTTTAACGACTTTGAATAAGTAAAAATTTTTTTGCATTCCGAATAGTAAATCTGTCTTAAATCATCATCAGCGAACCTGATGTTATTTTTTGACAGAAACGCTGGTATAAAAATTTTTCGGGGATGAATGGCAGGCATGGTTTTGCTTGAAATCTTCCAGAATAATTCTATGTTTTTTTTTTAAAAATTGGGACAATCCACAAAGACCGAGGGCTAAGTACAACGTCCGTGAGTGTCTTAAGCGTGATTTTTTTTTTTATTATATATATATATATATATATATATATATATATATATATATATATATATATATATATATATATATATATATATAATATATATATATATTATATTATATATATATATATATATATATATATATATATATATATATATATATATATATATATATATATATATATATAAATAAGGAGGAGGGAATTTGGCCCCATTAAAACAACAAAGGTACTAAATTTCTTGGGTATCGGTCCAGGAGAGGGCTAATTAAAGTGAAACACTTCTTAGTTTAACGAGCTTTCAAAAATATTTATTTTCTTCCTCAGGTCTACAATATGGAAAAAAAAACATACAATCAAAAAAAGGCAAATCTTTCTCAATTTTAGGTATACTTACAACTAAATGCAGAAGTTGGTAACATCAACAACAGCTGAGTTTTACAATGTATGGTAACAGGATATTATTTAGTTTTTGAAAAATGCATATTAATGTTTCTTAATAATTAAGCTGATACATTTTTAAAATATTTTAATTATTGTTAAATGTAAGACTAGTACAGAATGGATGGATTTCTTTACTTTACTCGTTTCAGGGTTTTTTTTAGTTTAACATGTATTTTTTTAATTATTATTTTTTGGAATGCGAGTATAAGGTCCGGGCATATCTAGGTTAAAGTTAAGATATTGTTAACTTAACTGGAAGATAGATTTTCTTATGACTGAATGTGTACGTAATATGCAAAGTTGAAAAATTAGTAATGGTAAAAAATTAAACAGTAAATATGTAGTGTCTTAATGATCACGGAGCTCTTATCTCTCACATAAGAGCATGTGTGTATGTGCGTGTATGTCTGTGTGAGTGTGCAAAGTATACCCTTATCTGTCACCTACGGGTAAGTGTTTGTGTGTGTGCATGTGTATGTGTATGTGCGTAAACCATTATCTGTCACCTAAGGGTTAGTGTGTGTACACATACACTAACATATACACTAAAAAAGAATATAAATAGCATTAGAAACTAAAAAAGAGATATATTTCCTCTCGGAAAGGTTCGAAGCATTTGCTAAATAAACAAAAGATGAAAAAAATATGATTGTTTATTAATTTTTAGGTTATTACCTGAGGTATTTGTATTTAAAGAAGTTTTATTTAGCCCAGTATTAAGTTGGTTGTTAATCAGCACATTGTTGGATAGAGCCTGCAATTAAAAAGTAATGTTAAAAAAATTGAGACTACTTCATTAAAGTTAAATTGTATACGTAAAAAACCTTTAGAAAAAATGTTTTACATGAAAACAACTGTAATTTTAGTGCATTGTAATAATAATTAATAAATATCAAGTCCTACCTGAGAATTATTCTGTAGTTTTTGATTATTTATATTAGCTGGTTTGCGCATTCTTGGCTAAATTTAAACCTTGGGCATTTATATCTAAGTCATGAGTAAAAGCCATTACGTCTAAGGCCGCCGTCAAGGCATCTCCAAAGCCATTGGTTAAATCTGGACCTTGTGGGTTTGCTAAAGGATCCTTTTTGGGACTAAAATATAAAAATTTATACAACAATTCATATTTTTTTTAAACATAATAGACTCACCTACCCTTTCGCTTTGATAGGTGTGTTTATAGATTCCCTTCCCCACATTAGGCATCTCATTTCTTCCCCGGTCATCCCTTTTTTCTTCAGCGCGTTAATTGTTACCTTGCCCACTCTCTAAAACAGAATACCGAATTATCTGTAAAATGTCGCAAAACACCTCAGTAACTGTTGGAATAGGCTATTTGCCACCATTGAAAATAAGCTTTAATAGCGGAGTGATTTCGTGAGTCTATCGTGTCGTTTTTTTTTAGTATGTCACCGGGCACCGGGCACATGAAATCGTATTTTACGACATTTTTTTGTGGTCTCGAACTTTTTAAATTAATATTTTTTTTAAATTAAAAAAAATATATTTTTTTCCGTTTCCACCGCCATAACTTTAAAACTATCAAAGATACCAAAAATTTTTTGTGTCAAATTAAAGCTCAAACTGTAGCGCTTTTAACCTTATAAAATGTTTGGGCACAATTTGCACTTTCATGCCTTTAAAAATCAGATAAACTAAAAATATATATTTTTTGTATTGAAATTTTCACCAATCGATAAACTTTTTTATTTTTAAAAATATTTTCATACATGCAGCGAAGAAAATATAGCCAATTAATAACAAAAGTTTTTGAAAAAAAATTTTTCCTAGAGCGTATCGTTTGGCAACAGCGATTTTTTTTTTAGACGTAAAAAAGTATTATCGGGACCCAATAGCCCCGCATGCGGATAGCGTGCGTAGTTAAGTAATACATTAGTAGTGGTGGTTATCGAAATTTAGAGTGTGCTGTATGTATTTAGAATTTTAAAACAATGAAGCGAATTAATTGTAAAAAAATGGTGTATGATGGATACAAATCTGTTTTACAAAGACCTAGAATACAAGGGTTGTTATCATTACTATCAAGTGCTGAAAAAAGGCAGGACAATCTAGCAAAAGAAATTCTGTTAAAAAAATGTTATTTTAAATGGCGAAATGAAAATAAAATATTATAAAGACTGTCGTAAATCTTACACAGATTCTCAAAACTATTATCATAATTTGCAATCAGACAGTGGCGCCGGTCCTTCAAATTATTGTGACACTAAACTTAAATGGGATACTTTTAATATTAGGAAAATGTGTTTTTGCAACAATAGTAAAAATAAAAAGAAGAAAAGTTAAATAAAAAATTTGTTTAAACAAGTAATTTAAATATTATTATGTACCTACATAGTATAGTTAGGTACCTTTATATTAGTTTATATTTTGTACTAAAACAAAATACGAATTTCAATTTTATCCTTATAAATCATGTTTAGGGTATTTATTTTTTTACATAGTACTGAATCTTTTTAGGTAGTAGAAAAGCTACCTATCAAAAAAGTAATAAAGCTGCCAGGAATAGAAACGACATTAATATGATATCTAAATTACGTGGCTATAAAGATTTATTTGCGTTTGATGAAAAATATCATAAATTATGTTACAGCCACTACATCTCTGTAAGAAACATAAAATTAGCACAAAAATACGAAAACGGTTTCCGAACCTACCCGAAAATAGTTCGACAATATCTACCTCTTCTGCGAGTATTGGTAGTGATGTTCAGATAGATCTTTTACTTTCTGAAGAAATGTCCAAAATTTAAACTTTATTAAGAGCTGCTGCCATAATAGTAGTGCAATGGCTTTATGTCAACCCAAAATTGAATTTCCAACATGTACTTGTGTGAAAGAAGGACTAAAATGTTGTAAGGAGTTTAAATTTCGTTCCTGCAATATCATTATTAAAGATTTTAAGGCAGAAATGGATTAAATTTACGTAAAATGTTACTAAAGAAGCGCCTAAATAACTACTTACATATTACATTTTTGGGTCTGTAAAAAAAATCTCCTACGGAATTGGACGATTTTTAAATTTGTAATGTAAAATATTCTTTAAGTATTATTATTTAAGGCAAAAAAATGCGGATGATGTGGTTTTCACCAAGAAAAGCGCAATAAAAATTCTAAAAATTGGTCATTATTTGACATTTTATTTTAAGTATTTACGATTTACATGTAATAAATTCATGCATCGCTTCAAGACGTTTACAGTGTTACTAAACGGAAATATTAATTTATAATAAAAAACTTTGCCGTTACCATAAGGATAATTTTCATTAAATCAAAAATATTTGAATTTCAAGCCAGTTACAAATATAATTAGGGAAAATAAAAAGCCGCTTTAACTAACCAGCACTAATCATGACCGACCAGAACGGCGCATTTATAATAAAAAAAATACCATTTAACGAGGGAAACCTAACCGGAACTAACCAGAACCAGATTATAGTTTGAAAGTTGTTGATTGTTAGTTCTGGTTAGTTTTTTTTTTATAAAAAACAACCTTCAATAATAACAAATTATTACAAAAAGTCTGGCAACACTGCTTATTCAAGCAGCATTCAGACATGTCAAAGAATAGCATCGTATAATCTCTTTATATGGAAAAAAATAATTATATATTCCTGTTTAAAAAAGACGTTTAACGAAGCCCTAGTTTATATTTTATGTATGTACTATATTTCTTAAATTTAATTAAAAGACATAAGCCATCAACAATTTTTTTTGCTAAAAATGTTTAAAAAATAATGAAGTTTTGAATGTATAATCAAAAAAATAACCAAATCCGTGGGTGGTTTTCTTTACCAGCAACCAATAAAAAAAAGTTTAATAAACCTACTAAATAGGTGGGTAATTAATAACAATGATTGATATTTTTGTATGAGTTTAAAAATCTACCCACCTGTTTTGGATATTTAAAATTTTTTCTTTTCTAAACAACTTAAGCAGCCCTTAGATCTGCGTTTAAACCTGTTGGTACAACTTTAACTACCTACTACACTTCCACCGGACCGTAAGATCTTTGTAGTCGGCCGGTTCACTAAGCCAAGCGCGCAAAAATATTACTTTCGCCGTTAAAAAAATATCACTGATTCAAAACTATAAAAGGAATCTAAAAAATTTTTGTTTTAAAAACTTTTTTTAAACATTATCTACAATTTGTACGCAGCATGTATGTATAAATTTTCAATAATAAACTTTTTTCTCGATTGCCTAAAATGACGCTACCAAAAATAACAATTTTGAGTTTCGTACTATTTTAAAAATTTAACAAAAAAAAATCAGCTTCAAATGGGACGTTGTTCGAAGCGCTATTGTGTCTTCTTTAATCTAAAAAAAATGTAACTTGATAGCGTGAATATTATTAAAGATATAGCAGTGGAGAAGTTAAAATACGTGTTTTATTGAAAACCGTTTTTTTTTGGGTTTTTTCGAAATAAAAAAGCTCTCGACCACTAAAAAATGTCGTAAAAAGTGATTTCGTGTACACGATTACCTTAATAAAGAATCCCACTAAGTCTGGTTTGGTTCTACGCCGTTTTTTTTCTCGATAACTAAGCGACTTTTCTTCCAAATTTTACTCCACTATAAATTGTGGTTATCCTATCAGATAATAGTATAAAGAAGCATATTTCTCTATAACATAAAGTAAAATATGCATATTTATTGCAAAATATACGTATTAAAATTCAAATATTTTTTTAAAAATAATTCAGCGACTGGAACGCTCTATGATTGGTTACAACTTTGATGACGTCACTTGCAAGTAAATAAATGTCACAAGATTTGTGTTATGTGTTTTCAGGTGTTATTTTCGATCTTTAACTATGTCAATAACTGTTTCTTGAACATTTTATATAAAAAAAAAACATTTTTGGAATGGACAAAATGGACATAAATTTGGTGCATCCGATAAAAAAAACCTACCTGAGATAGACGCATTTATGATTGTGTGTTTCTTTAAAAATAACGCTGACTACTATGCTGCTGAACTCAAAAATGTAAAAACAGCTGTGTAAGTACCTCTAAAAATATATTTATTTACGTGTTCATCATTCAGTATTTCTCAAAATCTTATTGTAGGTTATGTTTATGGAGTGTAAGTAAGTAAATTCTTCGCGAAGCCCATTTTGTATTTCGTGTAATTTATTATTTTAGTTTCCATCTGCAATTCAATAATAATACCGTTAAGTATAAAAAGGGAAAGATATTTCGCCTATGGATAGGCGAGAGATCTTGACCCGGCATGACTCTTTTCCGTTGCCTCATGTTGATCGGATTTTGAATAATCTTCGTAATGCTAAGTTCATATCTGCTATTGATTTACGAAAGAGTTTTTGGCAAATCCCGTTGGATGAAGCGTCGAAAGAAAAGACGGCTTTTTCTATTATTGGTAGAGGTCAATTTCAGTTCAAAGTCGTACCTTTTGGTTTGTGCAATAGTGCGCAGACGCAACAGAGACTTGTCGATTCTATATTTGGACCTAAGTTTGAGCCATAAATCTTTTCCTATTTGGATGATATTCTCTTGTGCTCACCCACGTTAGAACATCATCTAGAGCTTTTGGATACTGCTAAGAAACTCCTTGAGGAGGCTGGTCTTACTGTGAATCTTGAAAAGTGTAAATTCTTTCAAACTACTCTTAAATATCTAGGTTTCATTGTAGGAAATAATTCTTCATCAACTGATCCTGATAAGGTGTCTTCTATGGTCAATTATCCTCGTCCTAGAACTACAACTGAAATCAAACGTTTCGTTGGCATGTGTTCCTGGTATAGGAGGTTTATTAAAGACTTTTCTTCACTTATTAGTCCCTTGAATGCCTTGCTAAAGGGTAAAAAGAAAAAAGAACGGATTTCCTGGACAGATGAGGCTGAAAGTGCCTTTATTGCTATTAAGGAAAAGTTAATTTCTGCTCCTGTTTTGTCACAACCCGATTTTTCGCAAAAGTTCATAGTTCAGGCTGATGCCTCGGATGTTGGACTTGGTGGTGTTCTTACTCAGTTTGTTGATGGAGAAGAACGTGTAGTAGCCTATGCCAGTCTTGCTTTGTCTAGGGCAGAGCGAAATTATATCGTTACCGAACGAGAATGTTTGGCAGTTATATTCTGTGTCGAAAAATTTAGCCCTTGGATTGAGGGCGCTCGTTTTACTGTTGTGACGGATCATTATAGTTTGCTTTGGTTAAATAATTTGAAGAATCCTTTTGGTAGGCTTTCTCGTTGGTTAATAAAGTTAAGACAGCATTCTTTTGATTTGGAGCACAGAAAAGGCAAGCTTAATGTGGTACCTGATGCGCTTAGTCGCATACCTTATTCGTTACCTAACTCTGACGTTTCAGAGGAAGCTATTTCCTCTACCTCTCAAACTTTTGGCGAAGTTTCAGTTATGACTTTTGATGTTGATCAAGTTGACCAATGGTATTCATCTCTGCGTGATAAAATTCAGAAAATCTCCAAAAATATCCCCAGTGGAAGGTTGAACAAATTCTGTAATCAACTTTTATAAATTCATTGCACTGAACTCCATATTGCATTTACTTTTAATCAAAGAGAGTTTGAAAAAATTTTGGTTCCTAAGGCCCACAGAGTCAAAGTTTTGGAAAATTGTCATAATCCACCAACGATGTCTTTTGGTTTTAGAAAAACACTTTTCCGAGGAAATTTTATTATTGGCCTCATATGGCGTGACGATGTTTTGAAGTTTGTAAGGGCATGTTTAGTTTGTGGTGCACAAAAACCAACCAACGTTCCTAAAATTGGTTTTATGGGAAAAGAAAAAATTGTCGATCGTCCTTTTTTAGGGTTATTGCTTTTTGGAAAAAATTTAATGTTGGGTTTTCCTCTTTTCGGAGAGTTTAATTGTAACCACTTTTTTCTCCTTTTAAGATTTGTTGAGACAGATATAATCAGTTTTTGTGGTGTTTTCAGATAGGTATTGTTACATTGTGGCACTACACACCATTTATGTGCCATTTTAGCCAAAAAATTGGCTAACTTGTTTACTTGCATATGACGTCACAAGAAACGTATGTCGACGCCATTAAAGAGACAGCGTTTTTAGCGCGAATTTTATAATTTAAACTTTAGCATTAAGTTTTATTAAAAATACAGCAGATTTCCCAGAAATAAATGTATTGTGCTTGTTAGGTGCCAAAAAATAATTTAAAACGATTTTTCAAAATCAGTCAAATAGCCTATTATAACTACTTTCTTTAAATACGGAGCTAAATTTAAAAATAAACATTTACTTTTTTTACGGTTTTTTACCTTCCAGTTTGCCACTGCACCCTTTCTCTGTTTGGCCCTTGTCTTATTTTTGGATTTAATTACCATAACACCCCTTTGCTCTGTCGCTGGGTCCTCTGCAGGCCCCAATGAAATACTATACTCCTAAAAAATAAACAAGATTAAAACATTTAAAATATACAACGTTTCAACTGGTAAGTATTTCCAGCCGTCTTCAGGTAAATACTTTATTTAGTCAATAAATAATTTAGAGCAGCTATCAAACAGTACACGTGTATATGAGGTATACCTGTAAATAATTATGAGCCTCCTTTGCGGTATAGCCCGCTCCAATGAAATAACGATTTTAGCCCACTGCTTCACCCACTCCTTCTCGCTCTGTTCGGTCACATGGGCGTACGTGTTGCCCATCATGGCGATCAACATGTTCAGCAGCAAAATCGGAACGAAAACCATGAAGAGTCCGAAAACTGATTTTGCTACTCCGGGGTATGTTGTTAAAGCAAGTTCAGCATACTAAAAAAAATGCAGAAATAGTTATTTACAAGTGCGGAAAGTAATACTTTTCCGCACGCGAGGGCAGTTACACGAACGACGCGAAGTGGAGTTCGGGTAAGCCGTCAATGGTACAATGGGCCTTGAGTGCGTTTTGCTGTGTTCAAAGGTAGATGAATTTTGGGATAATATTTTGTTTGATAAGTCCTTCTTGAAACTTGTAGAGCTTTCTAGGTAGCCTTCTGCAACAGATGATGACTTCCAACCTCCAAGTCTTTTAATATTCGTTACGCCTTCACCAGAATTAGCTAACATTGTAGCTGAGGAACGGCGAAAGCTATGTCCCGTGTAAAGTTCTGGGTTTGGAAGACGTAAATAGGCAGCTATTTCAAAGGGCATCTTGCCAAAAGTATTTAATCCTATGCACTGGACAGTACAAGCCCATTTTTTGTAATTAACAAAAAATCTTCTGTGTGGTGTTTCGGGCTTTCGTAAACTGGAATACTTTCTATACAAAGCTAGATATTTTCAATTTCCTCGGAAATGACAAAAATGTCTGGAATATTTACAATTAAAAGATGCCCCTTATCGACAATATCATTAATGCAAATTTTCATCAATTCTTCTCGACGACACGCACCAGCTAGTCCGAAAATTGTAGCTACCTTCATCGCTAGATAGACATCATTTGGAGCATCATTAATAAATTTTGCTATTTCATCTTTCGAGAAAATTTTGGCCTTCTTGGGTCTAAATCCCACATTTTGCTTCTTCAAAAATGATGTAACTTTAAAATATTTGCTTAAATCCATGTTCTTTTCGATCTTAATGACCCTTATTAACATGGAATACCTTGACCATAAGGTATTGGGTTTACATGTTTTAGCAAGTTCCGCAAAATATGCCATAAAAACTTCTTCTTTCATACTTTTGATTTTTTTCTCGCCACACCAGCTTGTAAATGCTGTATATTCTTTCTTGTACCTGCACCTTGACTTGGACGACAACAAATCTAAATTTGCTATTTCGGCTGCTTTGAGAATGGATTCAGGTAATTCCTCGTCAGAAGACTCAATGGGAAACGTTTTTTATTTAAAATCGACGATACTGATCAGCTGATTGCCTTTATACAAGAAGAAAAATGACTGGGAAAACCCAAAAAGAATGTACTAAAGACACTTTTAATTATCGATGACTTTTAATGACTTTGATCTTTTATAATATGGACACCGGCACCGGTCAAAACTAAAAATCTGACAAGCAAGTTTAATATATACCAGGATGTTTGAAACAATGTTTTTAAAACAATATTAATTTTTAGTGAATATTTCGTTGATTTTACACCTAATTTGTACAAATAAAAGAATACTATGCCAATAATAGAATTATACTAAGTCAAACTTCAGAATTAAAACATTTTAAGTACCTGTTTAAGTGGGAAATTTGCAAGAATTTACTTTTCCGCACTAGTGCGGAATATAATATATATATATATATATATATATATATATATATATATATATATATATATATATATATATATATATATAAATATATATACAGTGCCA
>JAHBCN010023329.1:0-12695 GCA_019359885.1 Listronotus oregonensis | reverse complement strand
TAGCATTTAACTAAAAAATTGTCAAAACGTAATTGTGGTAACCATGGTTGTAAGTTATTTGTTAATAAGACAGCACATAAAAATAATTTTTGCGATTGAGGCATAAAAATGTCCGAAGTAGTGGAAAATACCCATCTCCCCAAGATATTTTAGTGAAAGCTGCTAAAGCTGAGCATGCGCTTGTGCCAGAAAAACTAGGCGGTTACGAAAAGAATATTTCCATTTTGAGGCCTGGCTGACGGAACACTGCGTGGACCGTGTGGGCGAAACCGTTTTGATGGCTTATTTTCAAGATTTGTCAGAGTCATATTCTCAAATTCCCTTTGGATTAATAAGTTCATAAGAAGATAAGAAAGTAATGAAAAGTTATTTCTTTGCAACAGTTCCTAAAGCAACTAGGAAAAATTATTAGCCTAAAGTCGAAGGTTCTGACTCGCAATAAGTTATAACTTTTTTGAAAGAAGACGACTGAAAAATATTTGCAGATAAAGTTGCATTAGTGATAGGTGTATTCGGAGCTTGTAGAAGAGACGAGTTGTGAAAATGAATTTTCCGATGTGCGTGAAATGGGTCAGCATATATTTATTGACATTGCAAAAAGTAAAAATGGGCAAGCGATGAGCTTTTGGTTATTGATGACAGTGAAATGTGCGCAACAAAGTTAATTCGGGACTATGTGTCTTTGCGACCTAAGTGCACCTATTGATAGGTTTTTTTTCTATCGTGATGAACGATGTACTGGCACCATAGTAAAAATACATTGGTAATATACCCTTTAAGATTGCTACATATTTGGGTTTACCTGATGCTAAGGCGTACACAGGTCATTGTTTAAGACGTACAAAGGCAACAATTCATTCTGATGCGGGAGGTTGTTCCGAGAACTTAATGAGGTAGGAGGCTGAAAAAGTTCTTCGGTAGCACGAGGGTACGTGGATGATAGTTAAGCTCCAAATTGGCTAATGCTCCCTTGTAGTTGGGAAAAGTATTACTTCAAGTAACACAGCAACTGGGTGGGTATGGAAATGGGAATTTTCCGGTCAGTTTGAAAATTGTACGTTTTACTTTAAAAATAATTTTATTATGATAAGTATATTGTGTAAGTATGTTTGTATTTTCGTAATAAATGCTTAAATGAAGATAATTTATTGTTTATTTATTGGTAAATTTGTAGGCCCTAGGGCGTTATTTTTTTAAGTAACGCCCTAGGGTAATATTTTGTATTTAACTGACTTTGACATAATATTATTATTTGTCAAATAATATACCAGTCGGACATTAAATAAATTAATTGAATATATGTCAACGTCAAATTACTTAAGGACTCATCAGGTACAGAAAATTAAAGTTAAGGGACCCTAAAGGACGAATTTCAGCTGCTGCAAGAAACATTTAAAACTTAAGGGGCAGTTAATGCTTAAGAACAACTTAAGTGACGCAAAAAGTGTTGGTGCAACCGGCTACTAGCAAGCAAAAAAGTTATATATTTAAATTTAAATATATGTATACCCAATTTTAGTCTTCTGTAATAATGAGAAACAGAAAATTATTTGCCCATAAAATGGACTAATGGCCTAAATAAGGGATGGTGAACTAATGATCGTAATCAGGTAATATGTTACGTATGGAGTTTTACGCCTTTACGATCGAAAAGTCAGATAGTCAGTAGGTAAATGACCATGGCATTTCGGTGGTGAATCACGAAACAAGGCAGATGGTTCGACTTTTTAACTATTGGAAGACACGATAAGGGATAAATATGTATTAAAATACGAAAAAAACAATATCATATTACAGAATTTTGAAGGTTTTACTACAAATATTCGAACAAGTTGTGCAATACTAATGTTCTAATGTATAATGTGTTTTAAGTTATGTTAACGGCAGTTTATTCACATGGCAATTAAAGATTTGAAGGTTTGGATTTTTTTATGTTTATTAAAAGTAGAACAATTTGAAAAAAAAATCAAAATATTATTTTTTCGATTTTTCATATATTTTTAAAAATTGGCAAAATTTACAATTTAATTTTTTTTTTGTTGTCAAATATTTTTATTTTTAAAATTCATTAAAAATAGAATAATTTTAAAAAAATCAAAAATGTTAAATTAACGATTTTTTTTTGAAAAATTTGATATTTTAGAAAAAAAAGCTTTTGAAATTATTTGTCTTTACACGTAGAATATGAAACAAAACACTATAAATTGTTAAACTTAAATGGATGCAGTTTATTGACATCATAGTTTAAAACATGTCAAAATTAAAACAAATGAATCCAAAGCAAAAATTAAAATCGATGATTTTCACTTTTTCACAAATTTTTACACAATATTCTTAAAAGGTTCTCCATTCAGAAAATCAAATTTAAAAAATTGTGAAAAATAAAATTTTAAAACTTTAGATTCCTAGTTATATTAGTAATTGCGTTTTGCTAAGATTTTTTACTATTACATCAAGAAAACGTTTTATCGTCAAATTTCAACTTCAGGAATGTGTGATATTGTTTTACTAGACCTTTTACGGACCATAATACAGGGTGTAATTTAATTGATGGCTAAAAATGCGGGATGTGATTCTTCAACTCATTTTAGGACTAAAAGTCCTTATAAACAGATATGCGCAAGGAGCTCATTTTTGAGATACAGGGTGTTGAAGTTTTTTTAAAAAATCGGGTTTTTATTAATTTCTCAAATATTTTTTTGCCGACTTTGTTGAAACTTGGCAGTGTTATTTTTAGTAACAAGGGCTAATTTAACCTTAATTAGATTAAAATTACTAAATCCAGTGACGTGCTGGGAGACACCTTAGCGAATATTATTGGCAAAAAAATTGTATGCCACTGACTTTTTTTCCATTTTGATATTTTTCTTGGATTAAGTGACTAAAAATACAACTTTTTTATTGCTTGACCCTTTTTCGTATCATGCTTCATTTTAGAGAAAAAAAAACATTTTATTGCATGTCCCTAGATCGCACAAAGAGGCATTGTCGCGATGACTATTTTCCCTATTTTTTACGCTACGTCACTGGCGGTTTTCGATTTGAGAAAATCCCATCCGTCTTTACGTTCTTTAAGTTTTGGGTACCTTTAATTCGATATTTCGCACCATTTAAATATTATTTAACAAATTACTTATTCGTGGGAATAACGAAAGTATTTTAATTTACTGAGTAGGCTGGTGCCCTATTTTGTTTTTAAAATATTACATTTGAGCGAATAAGTTACTGTCCTATTTTGACAAGTATTCATAAACGTGGTAGTTTGTTATATTGTGAAAGTTTCTTTAATCAATAATAAAAAGAAAATAAGTAAACTATGCCAAGATTTACAAATTCCGAACTAGCAGATATGCATTTTACCTACGGACTTGCTGACGGGAATGCGCTTATGGCAAGGCGGATATATCAAGAGCGGTATCCAAATCGCATCATTCCCGATGCAAGTTTCGAGAATACACAGGAGACTACATGAAACTGGGAGTCTTTGCATTGACAATAGTTCCAAAGGGGCACATCGCTCGATGAGAACACCAGGAAGCAGTTTTAAACACAATTGAGGAACATCCAGAAACAAGTACTAGGAAAATTGCGCTAACACTTAATATTTCCCATTTTCTTGTTTGGAAAATACTCGTTGAAAACTTACTATACCCCTATCATATTCAAAGGGTTCAAGCACTACTGCCTCGTGATTTTCGTTGCGTTTAAATTTCTGCCAATGGTTTTTAGAAAAACTTGCTGAAAATCCTTTATTTGATAACAAAATACTCTTTACTGATGAAACTAATTTTTCCCGCAATTTCATTTAAAATTTCCATAATAATCATTTATGGGCAGAAGAAAACCCACACGCAATTACGGAGGCACATCATCAGGAGCAGTTTTCCGTCAAGGTGTGGGCTGGAATAGTGAAGATATCCTCATAGGACTGTTCTTTCTTCCAGGACGACTGGATGGACTATCCTACCGCCACTTTCTTGAGAACGATTTGCCAATTTTGCTCGAGGATGTACCTGTTTTATTAAGGCAAGAAATGTGGTTCATGCACGATGGTGCTCCTGCACATTTCAGCATTCATGCTAGGGAATTTCTAAATGAAGCGTTTACCGATCGCGGGGTAGGACGGAGAGGACCTCAATCTTGGCCTCCCAATTCCCCCGATTTAAATAGTTTAGACTAATTTTTGTGGGGACACCTCAAGACTTTAGTTTATACTACACCGGTTCAAACTATAGAGGAACTAAGGCAAAGAATTATAGTTTCTGGCGAAACCATAAGAAATACTCCTGGAATTTTTGAAAGGGTTCGCCAGTCCATGAGAAGGAGTATTGAATCCTGTATTCAAGCAGAAGGAGGACATTTTTAACAATTTTTGTGATAATTAAATCTGCTAATTTCTTATGTTTCATTTCTTATTTCTTTCTTTCCTCAGTTTTAAAAGTTTTTTGATAATTTGATTGTCCATCTTTCTACATTATTTCGTTGTGATCATTGATTAAAATACTACCAACTTCATTACGTATTTCTAATTATGTTTATTGTATTTGTATTGTAAACATGTATTAAAATTTAAATTGTTTCTTTTTTAATTTTTTTTGTGCGGTCTAAAGGACATGCAATAAAATGATTTTTTTCTTGAAAATAAAGCAAGATACGAAAAAGGGTCAAGCAATAAAAAAGTTGTATTTTTAGTCGCTTAATCCAAGAAAAATATCAAAATGGGAAAAAAGTCAGTGGCATACAATTTTTTGCCAATAATATTCGCTAAGGTGTCTCCCAGCACGTCACTGGATTTAATAATTTTAATCTAATTAAGGTTAAATTAGCCCTTGTTACTAAAAATAACACTGCCAAGTTTCAACAAAATCGGCAAAAGAGTATTTGAGAAATTAATAAAAACCCGATTTTTTAAAAAAACTTCAACACCCTGTATCTCAAAAATGAGCTCCTTGCGCATATCTGTTTATAAGGAATTTTAGTCCTAAAATGAGTTGAAGAATCACATCCTTTATTTTTAGCCATCAATTAAATTACACCCTGTATAATAAAGACCATATTATAAAATTTTATTATTTTTGTAAAAGGCAAAAATATCATCGGCTAAAAAGAAGAAAATACTAGTCTGAAAAGCAAGCTTTTGTGACGATATCGAACATTTGTCCATATTTCTTTTTGAATAAGGACAGGATAAAAGGCAGGTCAGAACAGCTTTTCATCCTGCTAAATCCTGCTCCATTCATCGCTGTTGGGCCGATGATTAGGGACAAAACGGCCCGGCTTTTCTAATCAAACAAACCCGCTGCTGACTTTTCACAACAATGCATCCAGTCTGATTGAAGCCGTGTAATGTCGGCTTAGTTAAACCCCCTCATTCACCCTGTATTGGGACAGGGTAGGATTTAAGTTTATTAAATTTCTGTTTTTTTAACAGATTTACACCATAATAATAAATACAGTGCTAAATTTTCACATTTTGGGAAAACTTGTTATTTAGCCCTCAGTTCTGGTCGATCATGGTAGTTTGGGTTAAAGGGCTTTTTTTTTTCCCAAATGCAAAAGCCCTTAGTTTTAGTCGGTCATGGTTAGTTCTGGTAACTTAAAGCGGCTTTTTATTTTCCCAAATTCAGAAGCTCTTAGTTCTGATCAGTTATGGTTAGTTCTGGTTAGTTTAAGTGGCTTTTTATATTTCCCAATTATATTTTAAAGGTGATAAAAACAATTCTAGAAGGGAATAAAACTTCGGTTATAGGTATAATATTTTTATATTAAATGCTGTCGAGCACTTTAAACCCAAACCCTAGGCCATCATCACTACCGACCGACACTAAAAGAAGGTAATAAATATTTTTTTAAAAAAAAATAAAATTATCTCACTTACTTGTCAAAATACAGAAACTCATTTAGGGAAAAAACAATTAAAAACATTGAATAAATATGATAAACATTTTAAAAATTTCCCAAGACAGTTAGACATACATATGAAAACAATAATATGAAATAATCATAACCCAAAAAAGGACGCGTTGTTAAAAAAAAAATTTTGCCCGGCATCTGAATTTTGGTCCTCACTCCGGTGGTTTGAAAAAAAGGTTAGTCCTCAGTTTACCTATGTTTGTTTACGTAAACTATTAAATCTAAATTTGGCCCTCAGTATACACGCCTGTTTTTGGGGTTCCCAAAATTCCTATCTTTTCTCTTCACAATCGAACTGCTTTGGTCCTGGTCCGTGTATTATGAATGAGTGTGTTTTTAGAATTTTTAAACCCCTTAAAATTTTGGATACTCGGAACAAATTAAAAAAAAACCCCCCAAAAAACCCATTTTTATTTCTTTTATACTATTATAATAACAATAGTTAATACTTTCTTTTTTTTTTTATCGAAACCTAAGGATTAAAAAAACTATTTTTCATAAGCGTCATCAAACGCGTCTCCACTTAGCGCACAACAACGAACATCCTATGCCGAGAATGAAAAACCAACAAAATTCGGCTCTCACCGAACTTGGTTCGACCGCTGCAGTGCTCGGATTGCCTGTTTGGTTTCCGCTATGCGCGGCAACGGTAACAAACACGCCGCGGACGGCAACCGCGGATAATGGATACGTATAGTGACGGCCATTAAATCTTGGGCAAAAAATTTGTCAAATTTTGACTTTTCTGCCAATTTTTGTAAATCGCTCTTTTTTACCTTGTTTTTCTTTTAATTACTATAAATAAAGCAAAAGGTAAAAGAAAATATTATAAAAACTAACAAATTAATAAATTAATTAACAATTTAATAAATTCAAACAAACTTAAATATCCATCCAAGAAATTAAATATTTTATTGTGTATTGTTTTTTTCTAAGACAGAGTTGAGCCTTCCAGGCATCGAATGGACCAAGGCCGGCCGTAGTCCGGATTTTCTCGTAACTCATTTCACGCCTCTAAAATTTTATCCTAAAGTTCGTTTACATTTTGCGGCCTAAAATCATTTTCCCTATTTATTTTTTAACAAAGCCCCAAACATTTTCCATAACATTTAAATCCAGACTACGTGCGGGCCACGGCAAAACCCTGAGACGCTGCTTTTCCATCCATTCATCGTCTTGCTGGGCCGTATGAACGGACACTTATCTTGCTGAAAGATAAAATTTCGTCCGGAAATCGATCCAGTACAAAAGGGAAGCATGATATTCAGTAGTAGATTTATATATACCTCCGCATTGAACCTTCCTTCGATAAAATAACATACACCAAGTCCTTGTGCACTCCTATCCCCAAACGTTTACGGAAAATCGCCCACTACTTCTGTTCTTTTGGGTATATTTCTCATCAAATCGTGGTTCTTGAGGTCTGAATACATTAAGTATCCCATTGTAGCACGACTGAAACACTTTTTCATCGGTGGATATTATATTTTTTCAAAAAATCGGAGGTTCCAAGTAAAATTGTAGAGCAAATCTAATGGGTTCTCTGTTTCTTAAAAACGGTTTTAAGGCTGCCGGGGGCAGCGGATATTTGTCTTATTCTTCGCCGTGCCGTTCAAGCCGATGCCGATGCTGGGAAATTGCTTTCCGTTTTTGCTGTAACAACAGATTTAAATGATAAGTTTCTCAAAACATTAACTAAATTATTGTCTTGTTTTTGATTCTATAGTTTGGGGCGACCACTTCCAGCTTTTCCCCCTCAAAGGGTTTTCCTGCCATTTTTTTAAACAAAATAAATAGTACTTTTTTGGGATGTTAAGCTCTTCCGCCACATCCCTTTCTGGCCAACCTCTCTCTCAATTAATGAATAATTAATATTTTTTGATCCAAACTTAAGTTTGGGCATTCTAAAAATATTTTTAGACACTGACAACGGCAAGGTTTTTCAACAAGTATTTATATTCAGTAGGTAGCATAAGCCTATTTTACAAAAGGGGAAAAAAAAGAATTGCCCAAGATTTAATGGCCGTTACTGTACCTTAAAACAATTATGATCTCAGAAGATCAGCTTTAAAGCATGAAAATTTACACGTGGTAATAAAAAATCACTACTATTTTTGGAAAAAAAAACGTCATATACAAAATTACTATATTAATTTTCAATGTGGCTTAACTTCAATCAAAAATTAGACCAATAAATATTTTTCCGCTTATTAGCCACCGCATACATACTTCTTCCTAATGAGTTCCCCAAGGATTCTATTGAAATATCGGGAAATAAATTAGCCCGTTGCATAGAATAAAGCAGCCATTCCCGAGGGACAGAGCCTGAAATAATGCTTCAAACCAGAGGGATGATTTAGATATCGCGTGTGGCCACACCTGTCTACCTTTAGAGGCTCTATTTTACCTGCGGTATCAATGGGACAGCGTTATCCTTTGTTTAAAATGTTTAGACAGGATTTTTGTTTATTACATTCTTTCTCTAATAATGTTTTAAGAGACAAAGAAGTAATATGCAAGGTATTTTTTAAATTTGGAAACTTTAGAGGATTTTTTCCTTAGAACAGAAAGGAAATAAATCCTAAAAAATATAAATATACTAATAATAACATTGTCATATAAAATTATACATCTTTTCGACAAAACAGAATACATTTATTCTAAATTACCTTCAAAGTATTCAGACAATGCATAATAAGAATAAGCCTTTCCTAACAATAAATCTTTGACGGACAATTTGATTTTTAATAAAAACTATCTATATTTTTAATACCAGCAGCTAAATGATTAATTTTTTTTTTGAGTCATAAATTAAAGATTATTTTATTAAAGTAGAACATGGATTTGAAAGATAAAGTTAAGAATTTTGTCTAGTAAGGTGGGTGGACCATGGAAGGCCAAGCTCTTTGCAAGGCCAATTAATGAAAAGTCATAGTTGTTGCCATACGACGACAATATTATATATATTTATATTATATATTTCATTACCAGTACGGAAATGACGATTTTTCCGTTGGCGCGTGACAAATTCGTCATGCAAGAAGGGAAAAATCCATTTCTGGACGTGTAATGAACGAGATTTTTTATTATACTTAGGTACCTGAAAACAACATAAACAAAAAACATCGCAAAAATGTTTTAAATGAAAATTGCGATTATTTATTTTTATTTTTAAAACAGTAAAACAAATTAACAAAAAAAATACAAGCTAATTAAATCTAAGAAAATTAATTTTGGACGGAACCGTTATGAATAATGGTTATATTTATTGTACAATTCGTATTATTGTTGAAGCTCAATCCCTTTTGTATTTCTTTTTGTTGAACTAAAGATGTTGAAGCGGAGTGTTCGTGTATGTTTTGGTTCTCTTGATTGACTGTTACAGATTTTGTAGTTTCAAAGTTACAAGGCCTAAACAACTTTTGGGATACTTCAATTTTTCTTTGTATGGACTCCTCTATTTTCCTTCTGTTACATTGGGAAAAAAGCCATCCTCCGTGTCTTTTCAAAGTGAGCAAATCACCGTCGCTTTCTACCAACATGGTAGCCGAAGAATGCCTTAACCCATGTCCGGTATATTCTTCGTGATTTTTTGTTTTGAGTATTTTGCAACAAGTTTTGGAATACCACTGATAGTATGGGATCCAACATGTTGAGCGTAACATCTTTGGTTTCGGTATGCAACAAATAATCTTCTACTCTTCATATTTTTAGGGCGGAGATCTGCGTATTTACGGTAAACTGTACAGGGATTGAATTTGCAACTTTTATTGGTAATGGTAAAAATTCTTGACCTGTGAGTTTTTCTATCTCGTAAGAACACGACAAGAAAACGCCCATTATCTTCCACATCGTTTAAACTCAAACGTATTAAATCATCTTTGCGGCATGCGCCGAAGATGCCAAACACTAAAATTACTTTTGCTAGTAGATATTGTCCATCTGAAGCTTCACATAAAAATTTGGTTACTTGTTCTGATGTAAGAACCTTGGATTTCTTTGGTACATATCCTACAGCTTGTCGTTTCAAAAAAGCGATAGTTTTGAATATTGGTTGTGAGTATTTTCTTTTATTGCCAAACAACTCTTTAACATGGAGAATCGACTCCATAGGGTGGATGACTTCATAGATTTGGTTTTTTCAGAAAAAATTTAAATAAGAGAATATCGTCACTCACAATTTTGATTATTTTCTGAGTCCGTCATTCGGTAAAAATGTGACATTTATGTTCATATCTCAACCTGGATTTCACTGGGAATAAATCTGCACTCACTTCTGCCGCTTGTTGTAATACTATATCGGGAATATCCGGATTTTCTTCCAAATCTGAATTAATTTTTTGAAAATGGCATAAATTTCACTGACAGAAAATAAAATATGTCATTAATAAATAAATCGTTGTTATGAACAGTTTCCATGGATGGATTTTTGTATAAGCGCACGGAAAGAGAGATCGGGAAAAAAATTCCGTGCGCTGTTCTGATCATATTTACTGTATTTTATACACAGTTGAAAATGTAGTATTTTCAGGTAAGTATAATAGAAATTCCTTTTACTCACACTAGCACTGATCAAAGTCAAGGACACACACGTGGCGGCGAGTCGCTCGGGCTGCTATTTTGTGAATGCGGTCCCTTGCTTTGTCGACCGCGGACGTGTTCCTAGGAAAGCCAATGGTTCCTTGCAAGACCGATCAAAAAATTTACAATGAACCCTGCTAGGGCACAATGGCCTTATTAGGAACATCTAGGATTCACGAAAATATTAAAATTAAGTTTTTAGTTATAAATACGTATCGAGAAAAGTAAAACAATGTATAAGTTTCTAATATTATTACTTGTAATCATGCTTTCAATAATTTTATCTAAATATTTTGTTAAATAGGAAAATTGCTGTCATAGATAATACTTATTTTTATTATTTGGCCTTCTTAGGAACGTTTTGGCCTTACAAAAAACGAACCCATAAGAAGGCCATTTAGGTCGATTTAATATTTTTATTATTACGTCATAAAAGCTATTAAAGACTTATTAGTTACATATAATACCATTAAAACATTTTCACTAATACATTCTTAGTTTACGATAGTCTCAGTAACACTCGTTGAGTATTTTGAGTGAATATATTGTAAAATTTAATCTAATATTAAGAGCCAAAATTGGATCTAATTTGGGGTTCGGAGCATAGTTTTTCAAAACGTATAAGTTATCGATAATTTTCAAAAATATATGAAAGCCAACACTTAAATCTAGGCTTCTGCTGTAATAGTTTTTTAAATTTGGATGTAGTTTTAATATTTCCTTGAATGAAAGTCACCCTAAAGTCGGTTATGTTTAGATACCCTTTCTCTTACTCGACTCATATTTCAAAATCCGTTACAGCAGAGGCATAGATTTCCTAACCTTTAAAATGGTGTATAATTTATGTCATTTAAGGAAAAATAGTTACCGAAAAACGTTATCTCCTGTAGGCTTGCAATCGGAAACAACATCGACCAATCAACGAATTGGAAGAACCTATTTTGATATACTTTTTTTTCTCCAACCCCCCCCCCAGTTAGTAATATTAAAAATTTTTGGTAATAGACGACATCTGAAAAATGATTGATATTCGGCCTTGTTTGGAGCCTTGTTCCGTTAAAGGCCGTTTGAAAAAGTTTAGTAAAACTTATATTTAATAAATAATGATTAACTTCGCAATAAAATAAATGTTTTTTAAGCTACATTATAAAACTGAGAGTTACTTAATGATTTGTTTGTTTGTTTGTCCAGTAAATAAAATAATATTAATTGTTTATTTGTTATGATGGCCTTTCATGGTCTACCCACCTTATTGTGTAAAGAATTATTACAATATGTTTTGTATATTAAAGATACTGCTTATAAAATATACCTAGAAATAAGTGTTAAAATTCTTTTTTATGTAAATAATGGTTAACATGAGTCTTTGGACTTAACTTTACAAAAAACTTAATATAATAGATACGAGGTAGGTTTAAAAAGTCCGTGCAAAAATAAAAACTACTTACTTGTTTGGGGTAAACCTTTTTAATTTTTCTACATAGTCTCCTTTTAGGCTTATACACTTCGTCCAACGATGTTCCAGTTTGTTGATCCCTTCCAAATAATAGGATTTGTCCAAGTCTGCAAAATTTGGATCAGTGTCCGCAATCACTTCCTCGTTTGAATAGAATCTTGGCCCGCCAGCCATCTCTTCAAATTGGGAAACAAATAGTAGTCCGAGGGAGCCAAGTCTGGAAAAAAGGGGGATGTGAAACGAGTTGCAATCCTATTTCCATTAATTTTGCGACCACAACTGCTGAGGTGTGTGCTGGTGCGTTGTCGTGATAGAAAAGGACTTTCTTGTGGGAGAATCGTGGGCGTTTTTCTTGCAGCTCGGTTTTTAAACGGTCCAATAATGATGAATAATATGCACCTGTAATAGTTTTACCCTTTTCCAGATAGTCGATGAGGATTATCCCCTGCGAATCCCAAAAGACAGTCGCCATAACCTTTCCGGCCGAAGGAACGGTCTTCGCCTTTTATTGCTTAGATTGTTGTTTGGTCTCAGGAGTATAGTAATGAATCCATGTTTCATCCACAGTGACGAAACGACGCATAAAGTCCTCCGGATTCTTCTGGAACAACTGCAAACCATCCTTGCAACACTTCACACGATTCCGTTTTTGGTCAAGCGTGAGCAATCGTGGCACCCATCTTGCGGATAGCTTTCTCATGTCCAAATGTTCATGTAAAATATTATGTACCCGTTCAGTCGAGAT